>CAIGRO010000885.1:0-13769 GCA_903798355.1 Fraxinus baroniana
GACTTGGGACGGGTCGTGTCAAATAGACTAGTTTGTTGAGTTGACGTTAGCATTAACTACCATCTACCAATATAATATCCACTATTATATGCACTTACGAATGTATAGTATATTAAATTATTGAAGTTCTCAATTTCAGGTGATAGCTAGCGATATTGAGATAAAAAAAAATGAGGCTGAAACAAAGGCTGAATTTTACACCTATCATATTGTTCCAATTCTATTTTAGACTTGAAACATTTTAATTCATTACGTCTACTATTTCTTTCAGTATATTTATTTCCTCTTTATTTTGTAAATCCACTATCATTAGATTAATAAATTAAAAAATGATAAATATTCAATGATTAGATAAATTTGTTGATGAGAAAATATTGACCCTGAATTAGGTTTAACGCACTTCTTGTGCAGAATAAGTTAATATAATTAGAAAATTATCATAAAGAGTATTGAACTTGAAGTTGGTGTTTAGCTATTCTTAGGTCCGTTTGAATGTAACGGTGGAAAATGAGTGGAAAGAAAATATTTTATAAGGAAAATAATTGTCTAGAAATTGTTTTCCAGGGAATTATTAATTAAGTTTGTTTGATTGGTATAATCACCATTTTTTCATAAAAGTTTAGTGTTCGTTTAACTTCGTTTTATATGAAAATTGTTCATTAAATTGATTTTTTTTTTTTAAATTGATCATGAAATTTATTTTCATTGCTAAAAAAAATTGGCCAGAACGTGATGGGAAAATGAATTCCCACTTTTCCATGAAAACAGGCGCGGGGTGGGTGGGAAACAATTTGCTTGGAAAATTTTACACATCAAGCAACACAAAAGTGGGAAAATGTCTAACTTTCCAAATCAAACAGGCCCCAAGAGTAATCAGATGATGGGGGTCCATGTTACCGGTACTTGTAAAAGTTAGCAAGATATTTTGGAATTGAAGGATAAATTTTTATATGAATTATGCTAACTACACACTTTCAGATTTACATCTTTCTTGACATTGTGTGAGAATTCAAAGAGTGTTGAGCGGAAAAATGCTTTAAAAAAAATTTTGTCTAATCATGTTCTGACATGTGGTACAATGTCAAAAGATATACACAATTGTTTTCATTTTATTTTCCTTTGATGTAGCATTTTTAGTGGTTGGTGACGATGCTTTGGGTAGGGGTACCAAAGTAGTTTTATATTATTAGCTAAAAATATTTACACCATATTTTTTTATAACTCGTCATTTTTTAATTCGATGAATTGTCCATAACCTTAAGTCGATGGCATACTTATCTTTTCAACCTCTTTCATTACATTTATACCGATAACCTTCTATTAATTAGGATATCTTGTTTCCGATGACAAATTCCTTTCAAAAATTCCGTTCACATAGAATAAAAATACTTATTTGCCTCGTATTTTTTAATAAGTGAAAAATCTAAATTGCGAATAAATGTTGGTCCTCCATTTTAAAGAACACACCCTTATTAATACTTAATTTTTTTGGTGTGGTAAAATGATATAAAACTAATGAACAAGAGAGAAATATAAGAGAAGAAATAGAAAGAATCAAAACTCAAGTGTGTAATTTTATTATAACAATTGATTCATATTTATAGAATTTAAAAGGAGAATTACAATATAAATAAAATAGACTTTTTTAGAGTAGATAAGACTTGTATAAGTATTCTGATAAAACTAAATATACATCAATAATTCTTTTGTAATTTTACAACACTCTTCCTTTTATGACTATTTGCAATATGTTTGAAAACGAATTCAAGGAAGAAGAGGTGGTGATGTCGCCAGATCTGAAATTGGGTTGAAAGAGGAGAAGGTGGTGCTGATGGTGGGGTGGTTAATGGTGGTGGTAGATTAGTACAGTGGCGTTGATGGTGCATTTAGTGGTGGTGGTAGATGGGTGTGGATACATTGGGGACAAATGATGGTGAATCAGCGGCCTGTTGGGGTTGGGAAGACAAGATGATTTAGTGGTGGTCAATGACAACAACAACGATTGATGATGTAAGCAAGTGTGGAGGTGGTGTCAATTTCGGCGGTGGCATGTTTAGAAATAGGAGGCGTCGACAACGACGTCGATTCTCGCAAAGGTGGTGACGTGGTGATGGTAAAGGGTGAGAGACGGTGGTGGACGGTGGGCTTTACTAGGATAAGGGTGGTTTGTCGCCGAGGCTTGCTACAAGGGTCGTCAAAACGGTGCTTTTCGAGCTCAATTTTTTCTATTAAAAAACCAATCCAAACAACTCAAATTCACAATCAATATGTTCACCTCGGTTTCTCCCTAATCTCACCCATAAAGAACAAAATAATGGTGATGATTTGTAAGTCACAAAGACATGAGAAAAACAATGAAAGAAACACGAGATGGAGCCCCCCAAAAAAAAAAAAACAAGGCTACCTATTTTTCTCTCTCCAAGCAAGCTGTCGATTTTTCTCCTTCTAACACACAAATCACATTTTCCATTGGAAAAAAAAAAAACACAGCTCAAAATGTGTTGTCATTTTATCAAAAAATGCATAAAACACAAAATGCAATCAACAACGAACACAAGCAAAGTACCGACACAATTCACACAAAATAGTCAAATAAATTTTTCTAAGATCACGTGCAATTCTGATAATAGAAAAATAATTGACAACAAATTAACAAAGAATTCAAGACAAATAATTAACAAGTAGTTCTTATATCTAGTAATATGCAACGATTACCCCTTCACAGTAACTCAAACCTAACGACATCCAACACGATGAATTCTAATGCGAAAATACATTATTATCCTATACAATAACCATAACTACAATAATAAAAGTGAAAGAACATGATACTGAGCGAATCACGTTCGAAGGTTCGTAAATATCGAGAGATGTGAATTCACCACTTTAGGACCGCTACTATTCGCCCTAAAGCTTCCAACAACCACGACAACCCAAAACAGCACTCGACATCTGAATGTTGAAATGCAAAATCATCTAATTTTCAGTGTATCGCCTGAAACTAAAATCCAACAACATTGCAAGGTCTGTCTTGACGTCTGAAAAAATTTATTTGAAGACAACATCGCCCAACTTAGGCCTATGCGCCTGCACGCGCCACTGGCGGTGCTGTGCGTGGGCTCACGCACTGCCGCCGACCACCACACATCGGACCACTAGGTGCACCTCCACCTGCTAAGCATGCTAGTCATGTTAGTTTCTCCACCATTGATTTTTTCAACACCTAAAATAATCAATCACTTTGATTTTGGCACCTATTCAAATGTCGTCCAAGTTATACATAAATAATGTGAAAATAGCATAATTCTTAAAAAAATAGGTAGTATTTGTGAAATTTTGAAACATATTATGTATGGTGTAGTTATCACTTAGATTAAGCCCCTATTTGATGATCATTATTTTGAGAAAAATGAAATTTTAAACAGTGGATTTTTTTAAAAAAATGTGCGAGTAAAAAGTAGGAAAACTTTTAAATTTATGTGTAAAATATTTTATCGTATAAACGGGTGATTGAAAATGAATATGAGAATTAAAACTTTTTGAAATAATGACGGTGAAACATGGCTAATTGTCTATTGAGCCCATGTCAGCTAGCCTTGTCATATCATCCTCGTTAGTCCAAGAAATATTAGACAAACCTAAACCTAAATTCTCCTAAAGTCATCGTTCCACCATCGTTTGGTCATCAGGGTTTTTGTCAAAATTTCTTTCTTTTTCTCTCCATGTGTATTTCTGTTAGAAGTTGGACATCTAGATAACTAGAGTGACAAAAGGACTAGAGATCCTAACAGTCAAATTAATTAAAAACCAGCAGGGTTTGAAAAAGGGATAATCATTATTACAGATTCTACCTAAATATAAAGATGATCCATCTCTTAAATATTGAAACTAGTTTAATTTTCGTTGTGAATGTTTAAATAAATACCCAACAATGGTATTAAAACATGATTTTTTGTTTATTAGAACTTGTTATGGCTTTTGGCATGAGAAAACTTTGGAATTTTAATCTAATTTTTTGTAGTTTAACTAGTATGAATAGGTTTGTTATAGTACATTTCATCAGCGAGGGAGGGGAAGAATTTTGAGAACTTTGGACAATGGATGGAGTTGGAGATGGAGCAATGGATGAACTTGTTATAAAAAAGGAGTTGGGTGATCGTAAATAGGGTTGGACATGGTCCGATTCGGTTCGGTTCCCTGGAAGAATTTGGAGAACTTTGGACAATGGATGGAGTTGGAGATGGAGCAATGGATGAACTTGTTATAAAAAAGGAGTTGGGTGATTGCAAATAGGACTGGACATAGCCTGGTCGGTTCAGTTATGAAGAGAACCTAATCGAATCGAAATTTTCGAGTATTTAATAAGTGAAAGTGTAGGGTCCAAATTTAATTATGGAACCGTTCAGGTTTGGCTCCTTTCGGTTCAATTCAGTTTTATTCAGTTCCCTGGTTCTATACAATAATTAAATTTTTTTTATATTTACAGCAACACTACATTAATTCGACAATGATGTGTTCAATCTTAACTCTTACAAAATAATGTAGTCCAATTTGGTGATATCTTTAGTACATTTCTTTGTTAAGTTCTTCAAAGATTTGACTGTTAAAATCACAAAAGGAGAAAGATCGAGTTCATAATAATAGAACGGTAGAAACGACAATACGGTAGAGTAAAAGATTTTGGTAAAATTTAGGTCAATTTGATTAAGTTGACTTTGTTAAAAATTGAAAATAGTAAAATCATATTTTATGTTTGAGCTAAATTAATTAGTTAGCAAATTCATTTCGAAAAAAAATAAAAATAATTTAACTTATTTAAAAAAATAATAATAAGGAAAATTTGATTCTTCTTCGATTTTAGGGCTAGAACCGAGGACCGAACCAAGCCCGTAGGTTCTCGGTTTAGATACCTATTTAGGTATTTAATTCAAAAAGAACCGCTCGATTTGGTTCAGGAGTTTTGTCTAACCCTAATCATAAACATATTTATATTTACTTGATTGCACTCCAAAACTTCTATTTCCTTGAGTAATTTTAGTTAAGTCAGTAATTTTTTAAAAACATCAAATGTTTCACAGTGACATATGATCGACCAGTTTTGAATTGTTCAACAAACTGACATCGATTAGAGTATGATTTTTCACTATAACAATGAAAAATACTGTATATTACATTATTAAATACTTAAAAGAAGGATTTGGTCTCATTATGTGTATCATAATCTACATCCATTATGCAAATAAGAATAAATATTTATAGTGTGAATGATTATAGACTATCTAGTCTCCTCGAGTTACATTCGAGTATTCAATGTTCGGTAAATTGGTCTATATCTCCTTTTGCAACATGTATCATATACTACGCACATGTCTAAAATAAATAAACATGCCAACCAATATTTACAACAATGGGCTCGTACCCAAGATCAATAAAATGGAGACAAAGGGCCAATCAATAAAACGGGAATAAGGTAAGTGGAAACAATCTATTCAAACCAATCATGGAGGTATTCCATAATCATCCACCACACAAAGATCATACTCTCTTTTATATTCAATACTTCCATATTAAATTAGAATTTTTCTACTTGTACCGAAAAGTTTGACAACTTTATTGACAAAACACCATATGGCGGCCCTCCGTTTTGTCAAAAAAATTATCAGACTTTTTGGTACAAGTAGCATGGTTGATTAAATTATACCATTCCAATTCAAATTTATAGTCCAAGACGAAAAAATTTCTAATCATTTATTTAAATCTGGAATGATAAATTTATATTAAATAATAAATTAATCAAATTAATTTTAATCAACTATTTAAGTTAAAGTCAATTTTAACCACATATCTCATGAGTCATGATTTTTCAACCGTACATTTTATTATCAAAATTTACTAAAATTTTAATTTAAATAAATAAGATCAAAGAGTATGGTTCCAAGCAAGTTAGTACTTTTCGAGGTACAACTAACACATGGATATAATATTCAACGAATCCACTGAAAAATCTCAACCAATACATTTCTAATTCTGCAAAAATCAGGTAAAGCTGTGAGAATAAGATTCATGCAGATTATAATATGTCCTAAAAGAAAATAAAAAAGATGCACTGCTTATTTTTTGTCAGAAGTATTTAAGTAATCTTTGAATCTTGAAAATAAAAGAGAGCCAAGAAACATCTATCTTTTCTCTCGTGGCTACTCAGAAGTTAAATTAAGATAAGATATCATGATTTTCACCTCAAATCAATTTTCTTAATTTAGTAAGGGCATGATTTCTTTACTATTTTCAAGTCGTTTTCTGTTCTCGATGTTTCAAAACAATAAAAACGCATTCTCTTTTCTATTTTCGAAAACGTGTTTTTAAAAACAAATTAAAATTTATCAAGAAAACCCAAAACGAAAAATTTGCCGTTTTGAGTGTTTTCAGTTATAATCAAACAAAAATTTTCAAAACGCATTTTTGATATTTTCAGAACAATTTTTCAACATGTCAAAAAAAAAAACATTTTCAATGATCTCAAAATGGACACTCAAAATATAAAATTCAAAATGAATTTAAAAATGAAAGTACAAAACTAAAATACAAAGAGAACATTCCCTCACGTCTTCCAAGACGTGCATTCTATTATCACTCACTTATAATTTAACTAGTTAGAATAAGTCACTTTTAGGTAAATTTTTAGTAGATTTTGATAAACGTTAGTGAAATGTGTGATAGAAAAGTTGATAAAAATTGTCCCCCATTATATTGATTGAAAATAAGTTTTGAAAAAACAGTTTAAATAATTGATGATTGTTTTTTGTATATTGATTGGAGACTAAGGCTAGATTTAGTACGTGAATTTGTAGTGTACTTCGAATTTATGGCTAAATATCACGAAATAATAATATATTTTACGGAAATGTACAAAATATACTATTGTTTAGGGTGTATTTACACTTTTAAGTATAGTATATTCTATGTTACTAATTTACATACTACATTTTACAATATGATAACAAAAATATTTTGTTTAAAAAATTTACAAATGTCATTAAAAATAACAAATCACATACTTTATATTACATTATGTAGCACTTTACATGCTAATTTTTTATTTATTCCCCAGAAATTCAATTACATTTCATTTTTTTTTTCTAAAAAAACAATAATTATTTTTCTTATTCATCTTTCATTTCATAAATTAATGCCAGTCGAGTCCTCTCATTGCATCATATACAAATTTTTTAATTTTCATATTTTAAAATTTATATATTTTTATTAGTTATTTTTTAAATTATTCTCTTCAATGAATCTTTCTCACAGAAAAGGAAATTCATCTGCAATAGACATCAAAATTTTATGCATGCATTATTAATATTTTTTTAAGTTACAAAATTACCCCAACTTGGAATGAATAAGAAGTTAATTTTAGCCATTTAAAATTTGATAAAAAAAAAAATTGATTTTATGTTTTTTGTTAATTAGAAGATATCAATTACGAAATTTTATTTATTTAATGTTGAAAGAGTTAAATAAAGTATTTTCTATTTTCTTAATATTTTATTAACTTATTAAGATTTAGTTTTATGAATTGTTATTAGAATTTAAGAAAAAAAAAAGGTAAGAAATTTTAAAAGTCTGATAAAGAAAAACATCTTTTAAAGAAAAAAAATATTTAGTTCATGTTTGGTATACATCAAATCTGGATTATAATGTAAGTTAAAGTTATCAATTAATTTTAATCACATATTTTATGGGATCTACAACTTTTCAATCACACATCTCATCAATTTTTATAAAATCTACTAAAAATTTGATTTTAATCCACACCAAACATTCACTAATTGTAAAATCAATAATTAAAATATGGTACACAAAACATTGCATACTGTGTTATATACAAGGTATGGTTTGTTATTTCAGTTAAATGTATTTAAGTCAGTTTAGCTATTTATTATGTCAATTTATAAAATTTTCAGCAAATAGTATTTTGTAACCACTATGCAAATTGCAAAATGTAATATGTAAATTATAAATTTTAAAAATACAATAACTATACAAGGTGTACTTTTTAAATTTTCTTTTTTTGTTCGAAAAACATATATTTGTATCGCATAATTGAATTGTTAGACAACTCTCGAGTCAAATTTTGTTCTCTCCTCAAGCTTCTCAGAAAAAGGTCAAGCTAGCTATGGTTATAAATATAAGTATTATGCCCTAAGTCCAATCAATATTGGACATAAACACTTTTAATGTATATAATCAATGTATATTTATGGTATTATTTATTATTTAATTGAATTAATATTCTAATAGATTAAATAATAAAATCCGTAGATTCAAGTTTTGATGATTTGGTAATCACAAGGAGTTGTGATTGTGAGATACAAATTACATATGATTGAATCTTAAATACGATATTTTTATTACGGATAGACCATCACGTGTGGCGTTTCTTGTGAGTAAGTAGCTGATCTCACAAACTAAAATGTGGTGATACTTGAATGAATACATGGATGTTTTGTTATAGAATAAAACATTGGAGACCCGTTGGGAGATTCCACATAGATAATTATTTAAGTGTTAGTGGTTAATCTCTAACGTTAGTAGTAGAATTGGTCATTTAACTTGAAGTCATCATATTGTCTTATATGAGGACAATCATACTTTGGTGATATTGGATGTTACTCTGCCAAGGGTCGCTAATACAGCATCGTTCGAGTATGTCAAGAATCATATGAAGGTTGTGAATGATCAATAGAGAATTCGTCACTCTTAGATAGTAAGATAAATATGAGGACAATCATACTTTGGTGATGTTGAATATTTCTCTACCAAGGGTTGCTAATATGACATCGTTTGGGTACATCAAGAATCACATGAAGGTTGAGGATGATCAATGGTGGATTCGTTACTCTTAGATAGTAAGAGATTATGATCTACATTTTAGTTAGTTAAGTTGATAATGAAATATTTGGTCAAGGTGAACTCATAAGTCGAAAATGATTTTTGACTTTCATTGACTTAACAATGGGATGAAAGATATGGTCGATAATTGAGATTGACATAAATCCATATCTCATAATTGATCGGATCATATTGATGAAGGGATTATAGTTTCACGATAAATGGACAAATTTGATTTTGTCAAACCATGTGATTTCCGACCCTTCACATGTATGACCCTAACACATTGCTATATGTTAATTTGGGACGATGAATGTGAATTAGTGATTAATTAAAAGGTGGTGTTTCAATTCATTAACTTTGATTAGATCAAAATAATAATTCACGTCGTTAGATATCGTGATTGAGAACTTAATAGGTCACACACAAAAGAGAATCAGAAGAATGAGATTTGTCAATTAATTGATAAGTGTTGGATAATTATTTAATTAATTGGATTAATTAATTTATAGACTAGATTTAATTAATTTGATTAATTAAATATTGAACTTGTTAAGTTTAAGAGACGGATCAAGCCCGTTTGAACTTATATTAATAGGTTGTTAGAGTTTGAAAACTGTAAGAAAATAATTCATTATTCTTGTTAGCACAAAAAAAAAAAAAAAAAACTATAGTCGTTATTCTTGTTCTCTATGTATATCACTATTCGGGGTTGGACAATTGGACAGCTTGGATTGTAGATCTGATAAGGAAATGAATTTGCAGAATTCATCAAAAGTATAATTTGTATCACAGTTTCTATTTAAACACAAAGCAGGTCTTTTGTAGAAATTAAACACTTTTACTTTTCACTTTGCATAATTAAGTAAATTTACAACAATAAAAACATTGTTCGCGTTATAAAGTGTTAAACTAGACAATGCTCTAATAAAATTTCGCACAAAACATCACAATGGATTAAATTAACTATGTTAGCTACAAATTTAAATAAGAGTTATGCTTGGGGTACATTATGGATACCATAATGGAGGGTGTGCCGACTTGTGCGTTATGGATACCATTATGGCATCCATAATGTACAAGTAGTATAATCCTTTAAATAAATGGACCCGCAAAAGGTGTGAATTTAGGAAAAAATCAAAGTACACAAGATTTTCAAGTACAATACCATACTAAAATCCTAGAAAGCCATCACGCAAAATATGCCCAAGTTTTGGCACGAGGCTCCATGTACCTAACTGTGATACCAGAGAGAGAGAGAGAGAGAGAATTAGGTGACCTTTCCATATAATAGTATTAAATATGACTCAATAGTATATTAATCAATAAGATTTTAGCTATTATTTCTTTTTAAGTACTCTCTAATTGTCCCTACCAAATTTATGATTTTGAAGGAGACTCTAAGCCTCTAGCTCCACTTTCTATAAGATTAAAATCAATTTTTATACCGTTGCAAAGTGCGCAAGTGGGTCTCAATGTCTTGCTTTTATTGAAAAGGAAGTCAAAATGACGGCAACGACAGTACAATAATTGATTAAAATTCGGATGAAAATTTCTCCCTCAGGCGCTAAATTTTATTAGAAATAGGGTTTAGTTTTGTTGCATTGTTGATTTATTATATAGGCTTGCTTACAGGAGGCTATCAGAATCATTTCCATTTTTCTTCTCCCTCTCCACTTCTGAGGTTATGTCTCTTCACAAGCACTGTGTCATTTGACTTAAAAACAAGAAATGCTGAGGTTTCTTCTATGAAATGCTGCCTGCTGCTGTGGTAAATTTACTGTTACTGTTTCTCGAAACCTTAAAAGAAACAAATAATTTGACAGCAAATGTTGGAAAGTGGATTGATTATATTTTTCTCTATTTTCCATTTTTGTTTCTTGATTCAATTTTATGCTTTTTCTTGTAATTTTTGTTTCTTGTTGGGATTCAATTAACAAAATCAAACTATTATTTAGGCTGCAAGAACTAAGATATGCAGGTTCGTGATTAATTTAATTTATGAATGTCTAAAGAACATATGGACAAACATGGGGAGTATTTTCCAGTTCAGGTAAGAAAATTTTCTGCTTCAGGAGTCTCCTTAGGAAAATTCAAGAACTAGTAACGACATGTTTGATACGCAGTATTAAATCAACCCTAAGTATAGACAAGTTTGGTATTTTCCAGTTTCATATTTCGCTTTTTTGTTTTGTGAAAATTATAGGTACATCGCGATATGGTACACAATATAACTTGTCCGGCATTTCATAGTCAACACCGAAACACATTAAAAAAAGTTCGTCATTAATCCTTTCGTCTTTGTCACAGAACAAAACATGCTATAAGATCAGTTGAGAAGTATTCTTTGCTTATAATTAAAGGGAAAGCTAATACTTGGAAAGAAAAGAAGTAATCTGCACGAATTAATCCCAAAGCTTCCCTTCTAATATTCTTGAGATTCATGCAGAAACATTTAGTTTACATTCTAAAGAGGTCATCTAGCAGAACTAATATTATGGATAACATGTAGCATAAATACCAAGACTTTGACAGTTAACATGAATTAAACAGCACACAAGTAGTTCTTGTTTGATTTTGATTTTGATTTTTTTTTTTTTCAAAATCATTATTTCTTAAACTCATTTTCAACCACATTCTCGCAATAAAATAATTTTGTATATGGATTCATAAATTTTCTCTAATTTTTAATCACACATTCTCAGAAAAGAAAAATCAAANAATATAGTCTAGTACTAAGTACCAAGTATGTGTAAATTTTAGAAAGGAACATCTCCTAAAAGATGACTCTAATGGGTTAAATTGCACCAACAAACAATTCGGCCTATGATCTATAACGTTGACAAGATAAAAAATGGTACAAAAGAAGGTTGAGGTAAATTATAACCTATATGCACGATTTAGAGAACTGCAACTGATTTCTAAAATATACATGTTTGGTCCTGCTTAAAAAACACCCTCTTAGGATTTTAACCGAGAAAAAAAAAAAAAAAAAAATATTGATTTTTTATGAAATATTTTTTCTTTAAATAATTTTTTTTAATAAAATTTATTATCTTTTTTCCCTAAACTCTAAAAAAAAAAAAAAAAAAAAAAAAAAAAAAAAACTCAATAAGTTCTTCGAAGTACCATAAACATGATTTACACTAACAATTACTTCTATATCTAGCAATGATCTGAAAGGGAACAAATATTCTGGCTTCTTGACCTTACACAGACACATTGAAGTCACCAATCGTTGCTCAAATAGAAAATATATGCATTTTAAAATTAATATATTTGTCAGATAAAGAACTCCAAAATACATTTGAATGTTCAAACAGTACTAGACCTCAGTTGGGAAAAATACCTTATGAATAAGTAAAAATAGTGACCCATAATAGTGTCTAAAAAAGGTTAACTTATAAGCAAAGAAGAGGAGGAGGAGAAAGGGAAGTTATGTTCTTGGAGAAATATTTCAAAATTATATAAACAATTTTACTTAATTTCATATGCAGCTAGGTTGGCATCAGAAGTGGTTGTGGTTTCAACTTCATTGACATGCATAGTTTTTTAAGGGCCTAAAAATCATGTTCTGATGCAAAGCACATAAGTATATGATCAAAAAATAAGGGATTTATTCCTGCTGACAACACATTTAGAGTAATTTCTTTACCTTAAACAATCAAAATCGAACAAATACTGAAGTCTTGTTTGAACATAACTTTTGAGGATATATACTATTGCATTAATTTGACGCTATACATTTTTTGATGCTATGCTTCAAGATTATTGTGAATTAGGTAAAAAAAATAAAAGTTTGAAACTCAGTGCATGTTAATGACCAAAACTCAGTGAACTTTTTAGAATTAAGCTGAAACTTTTTTTACTCAAAAGTAAATAAGTGAATTTTAAAATAAATGATAGTTTTGGGTTTCTTTCCTCGTCTTTCTTTTACTTGAGTTATGAATAAACTTCTACAACACACATACATATAATAAAATCAATATTTCTCCACTTGAGAGTGAAACTATTGAAAATAACATAGTATTTTTAAGATATAAGAATTTAGAAATTCTGATAGATCTTTGAAAAAAAGAAAAAACCATATATGTGCTTCAATATCTAGTACTTCAGCCTTTTCGCTGCTCTTGAACCTGTGATAAAATGAGGTACCGTAGCTAGGTTAAATGTTTCTATGATGTCAATTTTTGGAATCCTTTCTTCTATGATGTCAATTTTTGGACATTAATGCAGTTTTCTAAATAACGCTTTGATCACTGTCTTCAATGAAAATAATTCTCATCTTATTTTGGTTCTTTGGTGCATCCTTTTTAGTCTTAAATAAGCACAGCTTTTCTTTTTTCTTTTTTTCAATTTTAATTAAGATAGCAAGGACTATAAATCATAGTATTAAGTAAATGATAGTCAACTCAATGTGTATATATAAGTAATGATATCCTTGCATCAGCATATAGAAATCGATACAGATACATAGAAAATCCATAGAAAATTATAATAAAGCCATTGTACATTCATTGAAGGTTCAGATTGTTGAAATAAAAGGTAGTAAAGCTTACATAAGTAGGATAAACCGCACAATGATCCTGACCTTAAGTACAGGCGTTCCAAGGTTCCTATATGTTTGAAGTGCTGCAAACAAAAATCAAATTTAGAAGAAATAAATTGTCTTTTATCTAAACTCAGAATTTAAATGACTAAATTTAATGGATTTTACCATTTAATGAACCTATGCTGATCGAAAATGGCATATAAGCTCGACTGTGAGCTGAAATCCCAATTTTCAGCAGCATTTGGTGAAGAATTGCAGTTTGAATTCGAATCTTTCACAATAATAAAGTTTTCTTGGAAGCCGAAAACAGAAGAAGGCTTTAACTTTC
>CAIGRO010000914.1:0-12632 GCA_903798355.1 Fraxinus baroniana
ACCAATCTCTCAGCAAGAAATTCACGACTACTTTACAAGGTACGTAATTAGTAAAATAGAATTAAAGACTTACTGATTTATTCCTTGATTAGGGTAATGTGTAGAAAATTGCTGTATTTACATGCATATAGAAACCTACTCATGGAAATTTTTTATTTATTTATTTATTTTGGTTAGTGACTAGGCGATTTGGGACCAGCTGCATTGAGAGCCTTTGCGTACCCGGGCGAAATGAAGGAGATTCAGAGTTGGGAATCATTACATTCTCAAGAATACTTATTCCTTTTGTCATAATGGGACTAAGGGAAGAGGTGGTGTTGTTTATCTGCTCTAGGCCGGTTCATTTCAAGAGATTCGTGGGAAGAAGTGGTGTTGCTTAACTTCACAAGGCTGGTTCATTTCAAGAGATCCATGCGCCTCGTTGGGAACAACAATCAGAACAAATAACATTTTTTGGCTAATAGAATGATTGAATTCCATATTTGTTTCTGTATGAAATCCGGTTCATTTTAAAGAAATCCAGACATCCCGATGGGAACAACAAATAGAACCTATAATGTCTTTATGCTTATAGAATGTTTACAATTCTAATATTCTTGATATTTCTTTGTTGATAGAAAGATGTTTGTTTCTATTGATTGAATTGTAAATTTGTTTCTGCTTGGTAAAAGAGTTCATTTCTTGCTCTCTTTGGCCATTTTTTCCTTTTCTTTTGTTAGATTTTGATATCCAATAAATCTTGGGCAATGATGTTAAACCATTTTTTGGATTATACTTTATAGGCCTTGGCCGATGAATGAAGTGAAATAACGACACCACAATCGCTCAAACCAATCCTACAACCTATTTAGGCCATTTGAAATAGGCTAATTTAATTAGTATTACTCGTGGCCTGACCCATAAATCTTGGATGGCTTCTTAAGTCGATAGCTCAATTACTCACTACCTATTAGCTACTAGGCCTAATTATTACCTAACTTAAAAGCCCATCCCTAACCTATATATGTTTGACTCCCGTTTGTTTGGCTTGGAGTGTGTGAAAAATATATTTGCACTTACCTGTAAGGAGAGAAATCGACGACTACAGTTCTTGTTTCATGCTTCCACTGTTGAAGTTTGTTCTTCTTGTTTCTTCTAGCCTTTGTGGCTTCTTTATGTGGCTGCAAACAGTACCAATCCTTTGCGGATAAGCCAAGAAAGCAATCAGATAAGGAGTGTTTGTGGGTTTTGGCTTTGTTTGATTGTGGTGTTGATTCGGTATATAGTTGATATACTGAGCCCGAAATCCTTGGTGATCGAAGATCTTTATTCAACATTTGGTATCAGAGCCACGTTGGTGGTGGATTTCCGAAGAAAACCAGACTTGAAAAAACCCAGAAACAAAGCAGAAGCCGACAGAAACAAAACTATCCAAACTTTTCCTAAAAAGCGGACCTGCAGAAGTCTATTGGTGAAACGGAGGACAAAACCTTGATCTACAGACCAAGGTGCACCTGGGTGGGTGGCGTATGATCGATGAGGCGGAGTGTGGCAACCGACGAGTGGAACTTCGGCGACCGCGCATGAGGGCGTGTGGATCGTTTCCCGACGACGGTGTTTTCAAGCAGTTTGTTCCTGACATTTTTCTTAACATTTTGATGGTAGTAGTTTTCTGTTTTAGATGATACGATGAAATCTTGATGATTTTGCCCCTGTGCATTCGTGATTCAATTCTGCATTCGATCGATTGCAGGAGATTTTAGAGTAAATAGTGGTGGCCCTAAAGTGTTAAAAATCATATGTCTTGTAATTTACGGACTCAGATAGGTCCACTCTGGTAAATTAGCTAATCACGTTTAAATTTCAGTATTAGCATGTTATCGTGTGAGGTGACATTAGGATTGAAGTTACCGTGTGGGGTGACATTATTTGTGCTAGAAATTTAGGAACTATTTGCTCTATTTGAAGTGTTGGATTTAACTATTTGCTTCTATGTTTAATTGCGTGAGAATTTAAATTTTTGTTAACATACTTTCGTGTTATATTGACTATTCCGTTAGAACACCTAGACTTGACCCATTTGAACATTTCCTTGATCTGAAATCTCAAGTCTCACGAAACCCTAAGAATCTAGAACGATATATATTGTGACCTTAGGAAAGTTCAATTGGTTATTCTGTGTGAATTGTTCCATACTTGGATTGTGGTCATTTTGTGTTTTGTGCATTGTTGGGGTAAAAATGAAAACACCTTTTGAGTTGGGTGTTTTTAATGGCAAATGTGATTTTTTGATTTGGCAACAAAAATACGAAAGGTATTTTTATTCAAATAAAAGTTTCTAAAGGGATTGATGAAAATTTTCTTGCAATTTTAACTAAAGATGAGAAATGAAAAGGATGGATTGACTTGTACTTCTATTATTTTACACCTTTCACGCTTGAAGTTCAGGATGTTTATAAATTTTCTTCAATTATTTGTTTCTTTTGATACGAGGAAAGTTTAAGAAATTTACTAACGAAGCGAAGAGGGAGCTACTTAGGTTTATTTAACTAGGAAGTAATTACTAATGTATGACCTGACATTAGATTGATTTTCAATTGTTGCTTGAATTGGAATTAGTCGACAATTAGCCCATTTTGTAATTAGATTGCGGTGGATTCTCAAACCTTGGTAGTTTTGATCACTTTAATCAATTTTCTATTTAGTTATGTCAATTTCATTTGCTTATTATTATCACTTTGACTTAAATAAAAACTGATTTTAATCCGTACCAAACAGGGCCTAAATAGACTAGAGTAATAATTAATTTAATAGATTTGCTTTCTCAGTACAATCTCTATGGGTTTGATGCTGTTGCTTACTTTTCTATATTCCAACATATACATACGCTTCCATATATTTAAATTTTGACAAACACAAGGGCATAATTATTTACTTTAAGATTGGAATATACTTTGCTGTCTTCCCTAGTTTGGAACCTATGTTGCTTTCTATCCAAGTTTGGAACATCTTGTGTAATATATATATGTGATGACAAAGATATTGATTGGTGAAAGATTAGTAGTAACTAAGATGGAAAAATCTGAATGGATAGTGACATGCTCCATGGTGAAATCAGGTGTAATGATATTCCATCCAATTCTAGAGAAAGGAGTTTTTCGTTTTGATTGTTCTTTGAATGATAGAAATGCGGCGTTACCGAGCATTTCTTTTAAGAATCCAAAATACAGGGATACACCAATTACAAACCTTCATGAAGTTCCAACCTACATTCCCACATTTGAATGTGATATGGGAGAGCAGAGAGTCAATATTGAGGTAATTTTATTTATCATCACGCTTTCAGCATTTTACATACTTGGATGGATATTGTTAAAACCTTATTCAATTTCAATTCCATAGTAAGTTTATAAATCTTAATATACCGGATCGAACTTTTCTGTTTTTTAGTTGCCATCTGGTACCTCTTTTTATGGAACTGGTGAAGTAAGTGGGCAGCTGGAGCGAACTGGAAAGAGAGTAAGCTATTTGATCCCAAGTTTTCCATGACTAAGTATAGTTTTAAATTGTTCTTGAAGTACTTTCTATTTTTACTATAAACAGATTTTTACTTGGAATACTGACTCTTACGGCTATGGTGTGAAAAACACTTCCTTGTATCAATCCCATCCTTGGGTTCTAGCGGTTCTCCCTGATGGAGAAGCATTGGGGGTTCTTGCAGATACTACAAGGCGATGTGAGGTACTTTTGATTTCTTGATTATTTTATGAGATTAATTTTTTGACATAATAGCTTTTTAAAGTCAGGCTGTGGCTTGATCAGATTGACTTGAGGAAGGAATCAAATATAAAGATCATTGCTCCATCATCATATCCTTTGATCACATTTGGTCCGTTTGCTTCACCAGCAGATGTTCTTATGTCTTTCTCCCGTGCTGTTGGTAATTACAGATCAGAGCACTTTTCATTTTCCATTCGTTCTAAGTATTTTTGATGTCTCTACTTAGGTGCACTTTGGACTATGTAGAGCATAATCATTTTCCATTCGTTCTAAGAATTCATAATGTTATCTTTTCTGCTTCCTTTGTAACCGAAATTCACAAAGACTATACTTTTGCGAGTCCTCTATCCTTCCTGTCTTCTTGCAATCTTCCCCTTCCTACTACCCACAAGTTGCGTTGCAGGTAAAAATACAAAATAATGTTGCATTTTTACTTTTCTTATAGTTTGAATTATACAAAAAGTCTAATATGTCAATATGAGATCCGCAATCAAAATTCTCTTTCGTCATGCGCTAATGTTGTTTCTCTTTCTACGTAGCTTCCCTGCTTCTTTTAATTGATTGAGGAATTTTGCTACCAGGTACTGTGTTTATGCCACCCAAATGGTCACTGGGCTATCAACAATCTCGTTGGAGCTATGCTTCTGATGCACGAGTTCGTGAGGTTGACCATTTATAATATCTAGATTTCTTATTTGCACGTACACCTTCTTCAGCTTCTTTCTCTGCCATTTTTTTTCCTTTCCGTGTTCGAAAATGTTGGTTTTCTTCCTCTTAAACTTGTGGTCCTCTTTATATGCTATGAAATTTATCAGTATGTAACACAAACTATGTGAACTTGGAATTTTGTTATGGGCTCATACTGTTATTACCTTGGTTAAATGACTGGCTAGTTTCTTCAAGCATGTAAATCGTTTAACGTTAATTAAGCTAGTTTTTCACTTGCCCAATGCAGATTGCTGGGTCATTTCGTGAAAAAAAAATACCTTGTGATGTCATATGGATGGACATAGATTACATGGATGGGTTTAGATGTTTCACATTCGACAAGGCATGTTCCATCTACTTAAAGTTGGTTTGTTCCATAGATGGATTACAAAACATATGTAAAAGTTCGTTCGTTCCAGAGATGAATTATAAAACATATTTTTGTTGTTTCTATCTATCTTAGGATCGATTCTCAGATCCAAAGTCTCTTGTAGACTATCTTCATCAAAATGGTTTCAAAGCAAACTGGATGCTTGACCCAGGGATCAAACATGAAGACGGCTATTTCGTCTACGACAGCGGTTCTAAAAGAGATATATGGACTCAAACTGCTTGCGGGAAGCCGTTTGTAGGTACTTAGGATACCTCCATCCCTCCTCACCTTCTTGTACAAAACTGGAAAAGGAGGAAGAAGAAAACTGGAAAAAAGCGTGAACTCGTGGTCAGAGGAAATGTTTTGTTTGTTTGAAATTTTACTTCATTTTTGTCCTTTAATATTAACTTTATTTGCTTCTATGTTTAGGGGAGGTGTGGCCTGGGCCTTGTGTATTTCCAGACTTCACAAAATCAGAAACCCGATCATGGTGGGCTAATCTTGTCAAGGACTTTGTTACCAATGGTGTGGACGGTTTATGGAATGATATGAATGAACCGGCAGTTATGCAGGTAAAGATTAAACTTTGTTAGAAGCGCATTTTTTTTCCGGGTATTGTGTAACATATTTTCTTGCAGACTGAAACTAAGACAATGCCTAAGAGCAATATTCATAGGGGAGATCCAGAATATGGTGGCAAACAGAACCATTCACACTATCACAATGTACTGCTTGGCCCTGGACTCTTCTTTAAATACTTCCAACTTTACTCGTGAAATTGATATGCCTATTTTAAGCTTTTTACTTTGCTTAGTACAGGAAAATGAAAATTAATATACTAATTAATGATTTCTTTTTCACATCATGTGTAATATATGAATTTTCATTCACTGATATCAGTTGCTTATTTCAGGTTTATGGTATGCTGATGGCAAGATCATCATATGAAGGCATGAAACTAGCTAATGAACAAAAGCGTCCATTTGTCCTTTCTCGAGCTGGGTTTGTGGGTAGCCAAAGGTATGCTGCTACATGGACAGGAGATAATATCTCTTCATGGGAGCATCTTCATATGAGTATCTCTATGGTTCTTAATCTGGTAAGTCGAAGATATTGTGAAATGTCTTTGGAAACCATAAAGGAGACAACATACTTTTGTTTTTTCAACGTGTCACTGTTCTTGACTCGAAAACAATTTTATCTTTGGTATCATCGATAGTTATACCTTGGGCTCATTCACCTCCAACAATACTTTACAAACCTAACAATGGAATCTTTCCTGGGATTCTTGTCTTTAGCCACATAGTATTAATCTGCTATCATATGGAATTCACATTTACACTCATTGGCAAGAGTTGATAGAGATATATAACAGAATATTGCCTTAAAAAGCTTGGGAATGGATAAAATGCTTAAGAAATGCACCTCAGATATATCATATGTATTTTATTTGCATAGGTAAGGGATGTGAAAGAACAAATTAACATCTATAGTAATTGAAAGATGAAATAATATAAAACCTTGGAGAATTTACTCGGTTCATTTTAGCTTCACCTCGCGGTACTTGTATGCTAACGATCATTGAGGAATACTTGTTCCATTAAGGGTAAAAAGACCAAATTATCGGAGATCACCTGAGGGATATCATGGGAGTGTTAAGGGATAATATCCCACATCGAATAAAGATGAAAAACATAAACCAACTTATAAAGAATTGTATTACTCCTCTTAATAAAATCGACCTTTTAAGATGGAACCTCAAATCTTAACATGGTATCAGAGCCCATTAAGCTCCAATGAGCGATTCGATCCGATTAAGACTCAAATATTAAACACACGAATTTCAAGATTGATTTGCTTAAACGAGCCACCATCTTGTGGAGGCATGTTAAATGATAGAATCCCACATCGAATAAAGATGAAAAACATAAACCAACTTATAAAGAATTGTGTTAGTCCTTTTAATAAGGTTGACTTTTTAAGATAACCACAAATCTTAACAGGGATATCCCCGATGGGCACAGTATGTCAGATTTGTTGCTTGTGTTTTTGATCGATGTCAAATTTTCATCCTCTTGCTCACAAGGAGGGATTGGAAGCATGTCTAGAACATTAGGCTCTGCAAATGACAACCCTCGCGAGAAACTTGGAAGCATATGCTAATACTCTTGCGTATGCACGTGTGAGAATGAATTTATGTACATAAGCACGTTAAGAATCTATAATCGTAAAATATCTGCTTTTGTTCAAGTATTACCTTAATGGAAGAGGGAGATAATTAAAAAGTGACTCCGGTACTTATCTTGTCCTCTGATGATATAGTGACATTTCTATATTAATTTTCCACATTTACCTGCACAAATGCTTGGGAGAGTATTCCTAACTGAATTTATCATTGAATTAAAAAAATGCTGCTACTCTCAGTTTTTTCCCTTCCCATTAGTCGACCACATTAATGAGCTTGTGTCCAGGGGCTTAGTGGACAGCCATATTCAGGGCCAGACATTGGTGGATTTGCTGGGGATGCAACACCAAAGCTGATGAGAAGGTGGATGGGTGTGGGAGCTATGTTTCCTTTTTGTCGTGGGCATTCTTCAAAACCTACCATTGATCATGAGCCTTGGTATTTCGGAAAAGAGGTTGGTCCTTTATTCACAAATAAGTGACTAATTATGTATCTGTGAAGTTCATGTGTGAGTTTTCTGTCAAATGATGTTTACAAGAATTTCACCATACTATCTTTCCTTTCCTTGCTCTGAAGTGACTACACAAAATCGCACCAATATTTTATGTAATTATGATAAACTGGCTGGTGCTGGAGATATCGCAAGTGAGAATATAGTGAATCCTTTGCATGGTTCATACTATTGTATTGACGATGAGAAACTCGTGTTCTTGTTTTGCATAGCGTCAACGTTGTCAATCAATCTCAGTTTTACAATGATAGATGGTATACTAAGTGCATAATTCGTTTAGTAAGAATATTAGGTCCATGTTTGGTCCGAATTAAAATATGATTTTAATTCAAGTCAAAGTCAAACAATCAATATTAATCACATCTTTCATGGGTCCCACAACTTTTCAACTATACATTTCAAAAACTTTTATCACAATCTACTAAAAGTCTAATTTTAATCCCTACCAAACGATATGAGAGAGGGTGATATAGTTAGTTAAATCCTTTTTATAAGCATCATTATTTTACAAGGCGGTAAAAAATATCTTACGAAATTAAATGATGGTGTGTGATGTACAGACATTTTAGGCCCTTCAATTGCAAAGTTCCATCTCATCTTTTACCTGGATTTTTTAACATGTAAGAGAAAGGTCATTCCAGTTGGTTTACTCTGTTTGGGTTTTCCATTATTTCTCCACTTAATTGTTTGAAGTTGAAAATTCTATGTAGATAGTTTCCCTTATTTTTGAAGGAGCATTACTGAATTTTGTGGAAGAACAAACTGAACACCAAAACATTTTTTTTTAGTTCTGGAATTCAGCACAAACTCAAATCCTTGTAATAGCAATTATGTCAAAGCCACCTGAAGTGGCAAATCAGTGATTGATTTTTACCTGAAACATTATACCTTGTGCATTATAATTCTATTCTCTATGTTAATTTGGCGGAAGAAATCTTCTTGTACCGGTATAGAAATAATATTATGCTATTTCAATCTTCATGACATTTCTACCAATGCATTTACTATAAGATTACTGCTTGCTACTCTTCATTTCCTCAAGTGTGAGGCTCTTATCTCTCACAGTGTGAAGAAGTTTGTCGATTGGCATTGACGAGGCGGTATCGGCTTTTACCTCACATATATAATCTGTTTTACTTGTCACATACACTGGGGATCCCTGTGGCAACTCCAACCTTTTTTGCTGGTGCGTTTTCATGATGACCAACTACCTGGACTTCTTGACATTTGCATTAGAGCAAAATATTCCTGTATTTGGTTTTTATTAATGTTAAGATTCTTTTGCAGATCCCAAAGATATCGAGTTAAGAACACAAGAAAATTCATTCTTGTTGGGACCTCTTCTCGTATATGCCAGGTTCTCACCTCTTTTGAGCGTGAAGACAATGATGATTGGAATATTTAGAATTAACACCCTATAATACGTATATTGCAATCAAATATCCTCTCTTTTACGAGTTCTAATTTCCCTCTTATTTTTGTGTTTATTATTCTTCATTTCATCTATAGGTGCTACGATAGAAAATATTACTCTTCTAAGTTTTGTTGTGTATTGTATCCGGTTTTGCAGCACTAAGGATGATGAGGAGTCATGCCAACTGCTGCACAATTTGCCTAAAGGAATATGGTTGAGTTTCGATTTTCAAGATTCTCATCCGGTACTTCAAAATATCCTATTATATGACCTTTTATTTTATCTTGGATTTTCTTTTTGGTCATCGAAATCTCTCAAGTGCAAGGTAGATGAGTAATATAATGATAAATAAAGTATCGTAGCTTTTATTTATTCTTGTTGATCAATATTCTTAATTCATTTAATAATCTCTCGAATAAAATTTACTATATCATCTTATGTGACTTTTTTATATTTTTACGAAAGACGCAAACTTGAAAGCATGCATTAAAACTCTAGAATACTTATAAAAATCAAGCAAGTCATAATGGTATATTTGACCTATATGGATCTCACAACAATTATTATAACGTGCTATATTTCTTATTATTTCTCTCAAAATTAACAAAAATTACACATCATTCTAATTAAACTATGCGATGAACGATAATTTATGCTCAACTTTTTCCTACTTCTGGTTGTACTAGGATTTGCCATCCTTGTACCTAAAAGGAGGATCCATCATTCCTTTGGCTCCTCCTCATCAACATGTTGGTGAAGCTAATCGTACAGATGATATAACTCTGCTGGTGGCTTTGGATAAACATGGTAATTTTTCTGTTTTATATATTTTGCTGGCGCATATCATTACTTCTGTTGAAGGTTGCAAACAAATAATATTTCCCTTTCTCTCTAATGAATTGACTAGACATTGGTGTATTTCTGAATTGGTTCTCTTTAATCACAGGTAAAGCTGAAGGTTTTCTCTATGAAGATGATGGTGACGGATACGAATACCTTAAAGGAGGATACTTGTTGACAACTTATGTTGCTGAACTTCAGCATTCCGGGGTCACCTTAACAGTTTCAAAAACTGAAGGATCTTGGGATAGACCAAAGCGCCGCTTACATATGAAATTACTGATTTGCACTGGTGCTGTGGTATGTATTTATTTAGCAGTACTATTCCATTATTTTTCAGTCAAGAGCTTGCTTGACCAAAAATGTAGAATCTTCGTTTTGTTGAATCTAATTTTTTCGGTTTGTCAAATAGCTTGATGCGTGGGGTACTGATGGGGAGACTGTGCAAATCAAATTTCCATATGCAGAAAGTGGTGGAATTTCAGAAAGTGAAGAGAGTGACGAAAGTGATGGAAGCGAATGTCAGCTGGAGTGACCACTGCATGCGTGTTCATTCGTTACCTTCCATATATAGTTCTGTTTGATATGGGTTATATATGCAATAAATCTGGCTTGTAATAAGTGTATGTGTTATGTCATAAGTTCAATCCATTCTGGACATAAACATTTTTAATATATAACTGATGCATGTTTATGACAAAATCTATTATTTAACTAAATTAATATTCTAATAAATTAAATAATAGAATTCGTATATTCAAGTTTTGATAATTTGTTAATCACGAGGAGTTGTGCTTGTAAGATATAAATTACGTATAATTGAATCTTAAATCATACATGGTCATAAGTAATAACGAAATACGAATATCGTTATTAAGAGTAGACCATAACATGTAGTATTTCTTACTTGTGAAGTAGTTGATTTTACAAGTTAAAGTGTGGTGACACTTAAATGAATTCACAAGTTAAAGTGTGATGACACTTAAATGAACATGTAGATGTTTTGTTATAAAACAAAATATTGGAGATCGGTTTGGGAGATTTCACATAGATAACTATCTGAGTGTCAATGATTAATATCTAACATTTGGTAGTGGAATTAGTCATTCAATTTGAGATCATCATAGTGCCTTATACGAAGGCAATCATGCTTTGGTGATATTAAATGTTGCTCTGCAAATGGTCACTAATACGACATCGTTCTGGTATGTCAAGAATCATATGAATGTTGTGAATGATCAATAGATGATTCGCACTTTTAGATAGTAAAAGATTATAATCTAGATCTGATTCAGTTAAGTTGATAAGAAATACTTGGTCTAGATGTACTCATAAGTCGAAAATGAGTTTTCGACTTACATTGATTTTATAGTAGAATGAAAGATATGATCGATAATTGAGATTGACACATATCAATATCTCATAATTGATCAGATCATATTGACGAAAAGATTATAATTTCACGGTAAACGAATAAATTTGGTTAGTCATACCATGTGACATTTTTCCGTCACATATATTGGCCCGACACATTTCTAGATGTCAATTTGATACGACAAGTATGAATTGATGATAAATTAAAAAGTGAAATTTTAATTTATTAATTTTGATTAGATCAAAATAATAATTCACATCATTAAACATCGTCATCGGGAACTTAATGGGCCACGCACAGAAGGAGAATGAGAAGAATAAGATTCATCAATTAATTAATTAATAAGTTTTGGACAATTAATTAATTGGGTTCCTTGTTAATGGACCCGAATTAATTAATTGAATTATTTAATTCATGCACCAAATTTAATAAATTAGATTAAATATTTGATCTGGTAAGTTTAAGAGACTGGCTAAACCCACTTGAATTTATATTAATAAGTTATTAGGATTTCAAAAAAATTGAACAGAACATAATTCATTATCTTGCTAGCACAAAAAAAAATGAAGCCTATTATAAAAGGAGAGAAAAAGACAAAAGAGAATAAAAGTCAATAGACTCTGTTTGTTTTATTGAGAATCAAGACCAATATTTATAGGAACTAAAACAAAAGTTATAATTGGAATGAAATAAAATTTCTGAACTAAATAAAACTTATCTTTATATTATGATAATACTAAATGATCATCAATAATTATCTCATTATTTTACAACACTCCTCATTTGATGATTATTTGTACAATAACTGCTTTGTTAAAACATTATTTGATAAAAATTCAATGTGACAAAAAATCAAACGAAGAAAAAAGAGTACACTTATTTTGGAGTATTAAATATAAATATTGTCTCATTAAAACCTTGTTAGAAAAATCCAGTGGGATAGAACCTATGCGACGGAAAAAGAGTACAGCTACTCCCCCTGATATTGATCACTGAAAATCTTTGAGTCGACGCATTCCAATCTTGTGAACCAATTTCTTTAATGTAGATGTTGGCAGTGTTTTTGTAAATAAATCATTCACATTATCACTTNTGAGTCGACGCATTCCAATCTTGTAAACCAATTTCTTGAATGTAGATGTTGGGAGTGCTTTTGTAAATAAATCGGGCACATTGTCACTTGAACGAATTTGTTGAATACTGATGTGGCCATTTTTCTGAAGCTCGTGTGTATGAAAGAATTTTGGAGAAATATGCTTCGTCATGTCACCTTTGATATACTCTTATTTGAGTTGTGCAATACAAGCAGCGTTATTTTCATACAAAATTGTTGGACTATCTTTTGTTGAAATTAATCCGCGTGATAATTGGATATAATGGGTCATGTTCCTCAACCATACATGTTCTAGGTCTGCTAATGGATTGCAATAATTTTAGAATGATTTGAGGATGTTGCTATCAATGATT
>CAIGRO010000926.1:0-23601 GCA_903798355.1 Fraxinus baroniana
TTCCATTTATGGAAAAAAATAATATTTTTCCATTATTATGTAATATTTTCGATTTTTCTTAGGTTTTCACTATTTAACTGTTGTAAGCCATTTGAGGTAGATTCAATTTTGAATGAAATAAAATTTTATTTAAATTTCTCTTAATTGGAATTCTTTTTGTGAGCGGCAAAGCTCACGTGCAGCGCTTGAGCATCCAAGCTCACGATAGGCGAGCGGAAGACTCCCTGTTCTAAGTGCTCGAGCAAGAGATGAGCATTCAACGAGCCAAATGTCGCGACCTCTTCTCCTTGGTTCATCTTTAGACTTCTTCAAGGTCTCTTCATCCAAACCACCAATACCCAATGGAATTTGAGTCACAATTCAGCATCGTAGGTTAAGAAAGAAAGTAATGTCATATATATACAATAAAAATGGTGTTTTCATCCAACCAAAGAACAACTCAAGTTATGGATGCCAATTTGGCTCATCAACTCAGACAGCTCGTGGCTCGTCCAGGAAAAGCTCGAGTCAGCTTGGTCTGCAACTCGATAGAACCAAGCTGAGGCTTGAGTCTAGCCTTATTTTTGTGCATCGGCTTGAGCATGTGTGTTTCAATGAGCAAAATGAGCCGACTCGTGTTTTGAAATGTAGGCTTGGCTATGGTTTTTTTAAATATCTTTCAATGAACTATCAAGTCATAATTATATTGTCCTAGGCCATCAAACAGTTTTTTCAAGATTGCACATAAATATTGTTAAGAAAATTGAATTTCACACCTTTAAAAAAAACAAAGGGTCGAGTCAAAAGCATAAGCCGAGCCTTGATTTTTCAAAAAAAAAAAAAACTTAAATTGTTTTTACCCGGGCTACGACTTTCGCCACACAAACCAACTCGACTTGTTTACCTCCCTAACTCAAATTTAGATAATATAAGTCAATAACTAAACTGGAAAATCCACCCATGAAATTAAGGAGTTGTTTATCAAAGCTTTAGACGAAAGTTTTAGTAAATTTAGATAAAATTTGATGAAATATGTAGTTGATATTTAAAATTAGTTGATGAATTTGATTTCTACAACTATAAAATGTCTACTACTATCCATGCATGTATATGTAGCCATTGTTTGGTTTCTATTATTTTCAAAATATATTATTTTCTATTATTTTTAATCACACATTTTTCAATAAAATAATATTAAAAAAGTGATAGCGAGGACCCTAAATTGTGAAATATGGTCACCTCTACAAAAACATACCCAGCAATATAGATTTAGAACAAGAGAAATTATAAAAAATCAGGTGTTTTAAGGTTGATTTTAAAAAATCAGATGCAAAGTTTAATTATTCAAAAATCAGGTATTTTATTTTACATATAAAATTCTAAATTTATCCAAACCCTAAAATAATCAATTTCTCAACTCTCTCTCACTCTCACCATTTCTCTCCTCTCCCGCCGTCTCCACCTCCACCTCCACCTCCACCTCCACCTCCACCTCCACTTCCCTTCTCCCCTACCCTTATTTCCCTCGCAACTCTCTGCCGGCAGCAACGTTGCCACGACGCTGCCGTCGTTCTACAAAGCTTCGAGAAGCTGCGTCGTTCTACAAGCACCGAAGCTTAGAGTCTGAATTCAGATCTGGCGATGGTGGTTTATAGGTATGTTGGTGTGATGTGGTACTCTTGGTGGTTATGGTTTGGTGAAAGAGTTGATGATGTTGGATTTGAAGGGGTGATGGTGACGGCGACGACAACAACGATGATGCTTTGTGGTGGTGCTTCTGCGTTTGAAGGTGTAGCCCATTAGATGGTTTTGTTTGAAGTTTTGCAAGTATGGTTATGGTGGCGGAGGTGGTGGAGACGGCGGTTGAGATGTGGTCGCGGCGATGGTGGTCGTGATATGTGACTAAGTTTTAAACGTGATCTAACAATTTGACAACATGTGATCAAAAAATAACATGTGATCTGTGACAAAATGTTTAACTGTGACCTAACATTTTGACAATATGTGATTGAAAAATAATATGTGACTAATGAAATTAACTGTGACCTATAATATTTTGAATTTGTGACTTTGAAATCATCAGTGACTAATTAATTTGATAATATGTGACCAATAGATAAATTGTGACCTACATATCTGTGACCATTAATTGTATAACTGTGACTCTATTATATTTAATTAATAATATATACCTGAATTTTGAATTTCAAACTATAAACCTGATTTATGATTATTTTTTTTTTCCCTTAGAACAAGAGATATAATGTTGGAGAATGAGAGAAAGAGGGGCAACAAATATTTTCGGAAAGTCGCATGTAGCAAGTTAGACATTCCTTTTAAAGGTTACTTTACATTTACGTGGAATCAAATATTTTCCTCGTTTTGATACTTTGATTATTTTGAAAGAAAAAATAAAATTAGTTTTTAATGGACAAGATGACTTTAGCCACGATGTCTCTTCGTACTGCAATCGTCGGAAGGTGGTGGAACAGTGACAACCTTAATGCACTATAGAATATTGTCAACTATACAAAAACATGGGTAACAAATACTTTTGGAAAGTTACATGCTGGGAGTTAGATGTTCCTTTACAATTACGAGGAATCGACGTTTTTTTTCGAAAGGAAAAATTAAAAAAATAAAAATATTTTTTAACGATTAAGGGAAAACTAAAAATACATTTGCCCCCATGCAGGATCGAACTGCAGACCTTCAGTTTACAAGACTGACGCTCTACCACTGAGCTATAGGGGCTCTTGAGTTTGAACTGGTTTTATAATTATTTTAAACTTTAATGATATTGCTAACGGGAGTACAGGACTGATTTTCCGAAAAGCAATATCAAACCTAAGTACCATGTCTACAGTCGGATCCAACCATCCAATCCTGTCCAAAAACCCAAACTCCTCTACCACCATAGTCGCCGCCACGGTTGCTGGAGATTGATTAGACGTGAAGGAAAGAAGCAATGGCGGTGAAGTACGATTTGACGCAGCGAATAGCGCCGCAGCTGGACAGGCACCTGGTGTTCCCGCTACTGGAGTTCTTGCAGGAGCCTCGACTGTATGCGGAGGAGGATATTTTAAAGGCGAAGATAGAGCTTCTCAACCACACAAACATGGTCGATTACGCCATGGATATACACAAGTCACTCTACCACTCCGAAGACGTCCCCCACGGTAAAAAGTCGCACACATAGTTAAATACATGCATATGTGAAAATTAGGATTTTATGGGTTTTTGATTTGTTTGGTGCATTTTCAAATATCAAGCACAGATTCTAGCATGTATATGTAGGCGTAGATGTTTGTAAAGGAGGGTTTTTTGATTGTCTTGTCGTGTATTTTTTACATAACAGAATTTACCTGGTATTGTAACTGCTGTTTTGACTTATAAATTATAATAGATGGATGCATGAAAATTGGGATTTTTGGGGTTTCTGATTTGTTGACTGCATTCTCAAAATATGTGGTTATGTATAGGGGAGGGTGCTATTTTTGAAGGGCCATTGTGACTTTATTTATGACTGCTATATGAAAAGTTCGGTTCTCATGGTTCTGATATCCCTGCGAATTTCAAGAAAGGGAAAAAAGAGAACCTGCTTGCCCACCTGAATGTAAAACCACCCTGCATTTAATTGGGAGACACGGTGAATTTGTACTCTAGATGGGGACTAATTTACCAATTTTTGTAACTAACGGTGGATACACAGTTACATGGTTACTAGGGCTTGGCTGTTGGGTATATTTAGGAGATAAAGTGTTAATTCAGATGGCCGAGTTAACTCATTTTTTAGCTACTAGTCTGAATATGTAAGTGAATCCCTGACTTGCGTCCTGTAGCTTTGGTATGTGGCGTGTTATTTACGTGTTGGTATGTGGAGGGATTAATGTCTTATACACGAAGATGCTTTTATGTTAGCTTACATCCAAGTAGGAGCCTGGACTTGGAATTGTGAATGTTAAACTATTCCAAATTATATTTTCTTATTTGTCGATTTGTGCATGTTGATGTAGTAACTGAGTAGATTTTATTTTTTCATTCTCATTCTTCTACTCATTTTCAACCACACATTCTTCAATAAAATAATATTTTCCGTCACATCAATAACTTTTCCTTTTTTTTCAACCACATATTCCACATCACATCAACAAAAAGAATGCATTCTTTTGAAAATAATGTGCACCAAACGGGGGCTTAGTATTGGTTTTACATTTTTCACTTATTTTCTATCAACCGGATTTTGTCCACGGGTGGCCATCTTTTTCCTTGTTGAATTATTTCTTATTCCTAATGGCTTCAAATCCCTTTTGAGATGCAGTGGTCTAGGGCTTGTGTTTGAGTTGATTTCTGAACTCTCTCTCTCTCTCTATCTCTCTGTCTGTGTGTGCGCGTGCGTGCGCTTTTAGAGATGGTGGAAAGGAGAGTTGAGGTGGTGGCCAGGCTGAAATCACTGGAGGAGGCTGCAGCTCCTATCATAACTTTTCTGCAGAATCCAAATGCTGTTCAAGAATTGAAGGCTGACAAACAGCACAATCTTCAGATGTTGAATGATCGTTATCAGGTTAGGATTCATATAGTTTGCACAATTTGAAGTCTTCTGAATAGCATGGGAGTGTATGGCAATGCATCTATTACTCATTGATAAGGCGTTAAAGTTCCTTTGTATGATAGGGGTATAATGAAAATAAAAACTTGAAGGAGAGGTCTTAGAGAGTGCACATGGTTGCTAAATAAATATGTAATGCATATAATTTCTGGTACAAACCTGAGGGTGCCGAATCACTTGGTCATTTCTCTCACATGAAATTGTCTTTGTGAATGAATTGCAATCCATATCATGGTTAAAAACTGCACTTGTTAATTAAGTCGCTGAATAGTTAAATTGTCTAACTGATTAAGCACACATTTTTTTGTTATCCAGATTGGTACTGAGCAGATAGAGGCACTGTATCAGTACGCAAAATTTCAGTTTGAATGTGGAAACTATTCTGGTGCTGCTGATTATTTGTATCATTATCGGGACCTGTCCATGAATAGCGAAAGGAGTTTGAGTGCATTATGGGGAAAGGAAGAACTCAACCGCTTGAAGGAAATAATTGACTCTAAGGTTGCTTTCATTGCATATTAGGATTTTATTAACTGGTTCTTGGCTTACTTGTATGATACAAGAAGCTTGATATAGTGATGATACATGTCTTGCAGAGTTTCTCTTCTCCTTTGAATCAAGTTCAGGGTAGAATATGGCTTATGCATTGGAGTCTGTTCATCTTCTTCAACCATGAAAATGGAAGGACGCAGATTATTGACTTATTTAACCATGACAAGTATGGCTCTGGGAATGAGATTTATGTTTAATTGAGTTGAAAATCAATTTCGAGCTCCACCCAACACTGTTTAAATAATGCTTAATTTATACATATAAGTGGGCATTGTTGCAATTTGTTTTTTCGTACTATCACATTTATGGTTTTTTTTTTTCTCGAATCTACTTACTTTTCTTGTTTTTATTTCTATTTTTAACTCTGGATTCATCATGTCACTGAAAACTCCCGAAAATGGAAGTAAATTTTTGAAGAAAGATAATACATATGTTACATAATAATCTTGCATATTTTACTACCTCCCTCTAGGTAAGACTGTGCGAATTTGATACCATACAATCTCTATCAGGTATTTGAATGCCATTCAAACAAATGCTCCCCATCTCTTGCGTTACCTGGCAACTGCATTCATTGTCAACAAAAGGAGGAGGCCGCAATTCAAGGATTTTATAAAGGTTATTCAGCAAGAGCAGTACTCTTTCGAAGATCCCATCACAGAGTTTTTGGCATGTGTATATGTCAATTATGACTTTGATGAGGCTCAAACAAAGATGAAAATGTGTGAAGAAGTAAGATTCCTAACTCCTAATAGTCCCCTTTTCCTTCTTTTTACTTAATTATGCATTTTCATTGAAAAGGAGGTATAGAAGTGGAAGTCATTCAACACGTTTTTGATTTCTTGGGAATAATTATATGCACACATTTCTTGTTTGGCTTTGATGCATTTAATTAGTATAAAGTTAATTTTTTTTTCTCCAGGATTCCACCATTGTATTAGCCCAATAAATGATTATTATTGAGATAGCACCAACTCTTAGTACCTCGAATTTGCATTTTGTTGATTCTCTTGCATGTTGTGCAACCTTTTCTTCATATTCTTTTTCGGCTGTTAGTTATAAATCCAATGCTCTTTTGAAATGCTATGAGCTAAATTTTCTGTAAAGCTCTATCTTCTAGATGTCTAAAATTGTTTTCTTATGTACTATGATTTTGTTTATTTTTGTTTGATGAATATGTGTCATTTTCCCATTCTTGAGATCAGTTCACTTCAAATTAGTGGGCCATATTATGTCAAAGATTTGTTCGTTTGTCCCTTCCAGGAACCAAGTAATCTAACCTGAAAATGCCTATTTCCTGGTCATTGATCCACTAAAAAAATGAAACTGATTTAGAAGTCTCTTATAATTGTTGCACGAGGCCGTTTTCTAATTGCGTAGTCCAGTGTACTTGTCTTGATTTGCTGGATCTTTGCTTTATGATTTTAAAACCGGTGTGCATGGAAGGCTATTTTTTTTTTATTATTATTATTCTTATTTTATCTGCATCCTTGTTTATGCGCCTTCGGAACATGAATATTTTGATGCAGGTTATATTGAACGATCCATTCCTGGGAAAACGAGTGGAAGAGGGGAGCTTTACAACTGTACCATTAAGAGATGAGTTCCTTGAAAATGCCCGCCTTTTTATGTTTGAAACCTATTGCCGTATTCATCAGCGTATTGACATGGGGTACGCGCTTTAAATTGTTCATTGCACAAGTTAATATGGCCCCCTCCTACCAATCCTCAAGTTTTTCTTGCTTCTTTGGTTAATATGTAGCCTAGATGCATTCCATATTAAATTATGGGGTTTATCATACTGATCGTCCTAACTTTCCTACATGTTTAGTTTATAATACCCATTGAATCATTTTAAGTTGAAATTTTGGGGTTCTCTTGACAGGGTGCTTGCCGAGAAACTGAATTTGAATTATGACGAGGCGGAAAGATGGATTGTGAATCTTATAAAGACCTCAAAACTTGATGCCAAGATTGATTCTCGGAAGGGAACTATTGTAATGGAACCCAACCACCTCAATGTGTAAGTTCTGCTACAATTTGCATCCTGACGCACGACTATTCAAACTTTCTTCACACTAGCATATTTCCAGCTTTGAGCCGGAAAAACATTAATTTCAAAACTTATTTACTCAACTGCAAATGTTCCTATTAAGTACAGTAAATTGAACTTACTTTATCATTGTGCCTTCTGTTTTGACTCTTTGATCTCCACTTATTTAAGAAAAATATTTGTTAATTTTTCAGCTACGAGCAGCTCATTGATCACACCAAGGCCCTTTCTGGACGCACTAATAAGTTAGTCACGCAGCTTTTGGAACATGTTCAACAGTCACAGCCTGCTCGATAGATTTAATACTCAAAATTGCTTTTACATTTTGGCATTAATGAATTGTTTTCCTGGTAAATTTTGGATTAATTGCAATTGAAATTAATTTATGCCGATAATTTTGTTTTCTTGACAAGGAATTGGGAGCTGTATTCATCGGTGAAGTTTCATATGAAAAATGTACTCTTCGATGTATATTTCTTTTTTCATTGAGTACACAATCATGAATCATGTAACATAACCACCCGATGGAACGTCTAACCTTGGGTTTTGAACTGATTTAATATGACACCTCTTCTCTCTCGAGTATAAATTCTCAGTTCCATTCACTTTCGAGTATATATATAAATTTTGAGCCCTTTTACCGACAAGCTGAATGTTCAATTTTTGCCTCTCAGGGTCTGTTTGGCATGGTTTTTAGAAAGTCAGAAGTTAATTTTGAGATTAAGAAGTTATTTTTGAATATATGTTGGATAATTTATTGAAAGTATTTTGTTTGGTTAGAAGAGGTGTAAGGTAGCTTACCTGAGGCAGGAAAGAGGCGAAAGTCACGTCAACCTCCAATAAAGTATAGTTACCACCTGCTGTGCATATCAACCTCTGATTCGAGTTGAGTGTCTTCCATAGAATTCGAGTATATAATGGACCCAACGCATGTTGGCTTTTGTTAGCATGTTGGGGGGTAGAATTCGAGTTGAGTAAGTTATTTCGCATTTTATCTTAAACGTTTAGATGAGCTAATTTGGATGGTAACAACACTTGCAAAAGTCCCGAGGTCGCATCCATTTACAAAATCTTTACGCTTTAGATTTTTTATTAAAATGATCTCGTGCTAAATGCTTCATTTGGACAGTTTTCATTCGAAAGGATGTTTAGGACTGAGGATTAGATAAAACTCGATGTTATTAAACACAAAAAATCAAAAATCAAAATCTTATTTATCGTTCAATCATTTGTTTTTGTGTACTACACATCCACTAGAAGGGATTTGTACCCGTTTGATCTCCATTTTATTGTAAGAATACATTTTAAAATAGTGGATTGATAGAAAATGTGTGATTAAAAAAATTACAAAATATTTTGAATTTGTGTGTAATATTGTTTTTTTTTTAAGAATGTGTGATTGAAGATGTGACAAAAATGTATTTTGAAAATAAAGAGAATCAATCCGTAGGGTCTGTTTGATGACAAATGTGGAAAGGAATTTCAATTCCATGTTAGATGAAAACGAAAAATTCACCAAACCCATAAGAATATGTTTTCCATTAAAACAAAAAAAAAAATGCAGCTTAAAGTGATTGTACCTTGAAATTCGATTTCCATTTCCATGTTACAATCAAACAACACCCTAAGTTATCGAACAAAAATTCTTCCAAGATACAGGGGGAGAGAATCATCCCAATGAACACACAACACCTTCAGGAGCTTACACACAAAAACATGAAATTGTGGAAGATATCTGTATATGCACACATGTACATGAGGTAACACGAGCCGAGTCTGAAACAATTTTAACAATGGCCATCTCGTTTCGGCAAGTTACTACTGAGAAATACTGCACTTTTGGTTAATGTTCTTCGTTTCGCCATTAAAGGAGCTCCACGAAGAAAGACTAAGCTTGTATGGAGAATGTTGACCTGAGTATGTATCGCATAATCTTAGTCGTTGCTTTGGCATGCTCATTGATCTTGTTTTGGCCTTAGCAGATTCCGTGGCTGCCATGTAAGTCGGGAAAACTGGTGAGTTTGGTAAGGAGCTTTCGTCTCCAATTGATTTCTGTTTTATGTGACAAAACGATCTCCTTGGTAGTGAAAATGGTGAATTTAATTCTTCTACCAATTCTTGTTTATGTGCAGTTCTCAGCTTTAGTAGCGTCAGCCGATTCGAATCACCTGCAGAAGGGTATGAATCAGGTAAATTCTTCCATTTCTCCGTTTCTTCCTTTCTGCTTGACTGCCTGCTGCTTTCTCTTTGGGCTATTAATTCTTGCAGAGTCAGGTCCTTTCTTCTCTCCTGAAAAAATGAGGAAAAGGACTCTAATGAGATTTAAAAAGTAGAAAATTATCCTCATTTGTTGTCAAGAAGAAAAATGAAATACATTCTTGGCTGTTATATATCAGCACTAAAGTTTCAATAAAAGTTTGTGCGATGTTATAGAATGAAGTGCCCAAGTTACCCGATGAGAAAATGAATATTGTTTCATCCGCACTCTTTTGGCAATGGCTTCTTGCCTTTTTAGCCAAAAATCTTCCATATCTTCCTTCGAAAACATGCTCAAATCCCAACTCCTTTGGCTTTTGCATTCAAGCTGCCAATGAACGATTTTTTCTTTCTTTATTTAACTTAAAAGCATGAATTTACTGAACTTCACAATAAGAGTATAGAATGGAAATCATAAAGTAAACAATTTGAGCTGACTTTTATGTGATTTTCATTGAACTTCTAGAAGTTTGCCTAACAACAGATAGAGAGTTTGGAATAAAAGGCATCTGGGATATGTTGATATATAATAAAGGTGGGATTAGACAATATAATAAACAAGATTTTAACTTGTGAAACATGCCACTGCATATTTCTACATGAAAAAGTAGCACTTGAACTTGTTCACACACCTTTAGTTCTTTAGATTTGATCATTTCCTTTAGGCTAAAACTTTGCTTCTTTTGATCATGATCACGATATTGATTCAGAGTTGGAAGAGCTATTTGATGTTGTCGTGATTGTGCCTTTTCTAATGATGAGATTTGCCTCAGTTTTTGAACCACTCTGCGTCTCACAAGCTCGCCTCGAACCACTGCTTGAAGCTTCACCAGTCCCTTCAGTGCATTTAGTGCTTTCCTAGCCTGCAAAAGTTCCATTGGAAGGTAATAACTTGCACTGGAAAGGCAGGGGCATCCTGCATCCTTGTTACCACAGTGAGCTTATATAAAAAATGATGTAGGGAACTCATAAGAAGGTCCGAGGACTTGAAACATATGGAATAGCACTTCACATGGACGAGTTTACATCTTAAGGAAACTTTGAACGTTCACAGACGGGTTATCTCTTCTAAAAATGACCGCAATGCTGTGAAAGACTCGTGATTTTGTTTAAAAGTAGACTTATCAACCTTTGATATAAGTATTTACACTAGTTGTAATGAAGTTAAGACTCCTTGAGATCTAAATCCCAGCCAAATACCCCTCAAACGGAGTTCTGAATTGACATTTGCCTCCTAAGCTATAAATTTCATTTCTGGACTACTGCAAGTTCCTCCAAGTAGCCTTCTATTCAATATTCATGTAATGAGATAACTACCTCAAAGTGAGTGGGCACTGTCAAAATTGATTAGTTCAGACGAGTACATGAACTAGTTCAAAATTGATGCGCAGAGGAGGGGCGCAATCTATCCCTTTACGATTGCCCTTTTGTACTCAACACATAAAATACATTTGCAGCACAAGCCACTTACAATGACAAATCAACAATTGAAAATCAAAGAAAAGGAATTTGGAGAAACTCACAAGGTGTCCTCTGTAAATACTTTGAATTTTAATAGCAGCAGAATTTTGGTTTTTCCTTTCAAATTGACAATGAATATTTGTCATCCGGACCACCTCAGCCGCAGCATTTGCTGCAGCCACGGCAGCCTCTGCTGCAGCTGCTGTCGCAATTGCAACAGCCAAAGCACGCTTTCTCTGCTCTTCTGTTGCCTCAATTAACGTTTTCTGATCAGGTGCTTCAAGTGCAGGGAGCTGTCTGAACTTTAACCTTCCAAACAGCCACTTCCATCCCTTCGATTTCTGATCATGATTTGAGAAAGGGCCGGGTGAAATCAATAATACACGCCTGTCTCATAATGAAATTCAAATGGATATTCGAAAACCAATTTATGTACCTCTTCAGCTTTTGGCTTTGAGTCAGGAATGAACAGTCTTTTCACGCAAGTAAACCAGCTGATTTTCTTTCCCATTGAGCAACCAAAAGGCTATGAAATCTGGTTTTTGCTCGGATTAACCAGTTGAGACTTGAGACTCGAGGATAGGATAACTGGTCAAGGTCAGGCCGTATCCAAAACTAGCTTTTTCCTTCAGAATCATCTCTCTTTCTATGAGAAGGAAACAGAAAAACTTATTTAAAATTTACAGATACACAAACACAATACAAAACTCGGTCAAATCCTATGAGAACATTTCAAGATGATGAAAATGGAGAAACCAAACGAGTATCTAAATATTGTTTTTGGTTACAATATAGATAATTAATCAAGAATTTTTCCTCAAGTGTTGTGAGCTAATCATTTTCAAGAGATGAAGATTCCTCAAGACTATATTAATGAGAAGGAAAGCATACCTTGGAAAACTTCATGTCAAAATGCAGGAGAAAGCCAAGACTCGCACATCAAATTTATATATGATGTGATGAGATGAGATGACACCAGTTGAGAATAAATTAAGAAAAAGCAGGACTTGGGTGATGACACATGTTTAGCGTAGACCTAAAGAGGCTCGTGTACATGGGAATAACACGGTTTTAGTAGAACAGGTCATAAGGGGGACAAGATAGACCAGAGCTAACACAGTCTATTGTAATTGTTAAAGATCTAGTTGCTTTGGATTTCCCAGTAAATTATTGAAGACAATGATGAAGAAGAATTCATGTAGCCGATCCAAAATTTTATAAAAATCCAACACTTTCTTGAATAATGTAGGTACAAATGGGGTTTATTTCTTTCTTGTTGAATGTTCAAAGTACAAAAAATTGTTTAGTCATGCTTTCAAAAGCACATCATGTGCTGAAGGAAAGAGAGTGAAAGCAACTTTAGAAAAAATACTTAAATCAATTGATCTTTCAATTATATAGGCTTTACAAGTCCCATTTTATGCAACTTATGAGCACTTGCTTTTAACATCAAATGGCCCTCTATCTTTAATTTTTTCTTTAATTGTCATTGTCTCAACTGCTACTGACCAGTTCAAATGTCTTATGAGTGAAGTTACTAAAACAACCTTTAGGCATTTGTTTTCCTTGGAGAAATGCTTGCTTTTTGATGGGAGACAAACAGGGGCTTAATTTTTTCTTTAATTGTCATTGTCTCAACTGCTACTGACCAGTTCAAATGTCTTATGAGTGAAGTTACTAAAACAACCTTTAGGCATTTGTTTTCCTTGGAGAAATGCTTGCTTTTTGGAGCAAATATATCTCCCTAGATGATTTCAAAAATAAAAATAAATTTAGAGCATGTTTGGTAGAGATTAAAATTGGATTAAAATTAAAAAATTAACCGTTATTATTAACTTTTATTAGACGGGTGAGACTCAATAACGGTCATAATTTCAATTTTAATTGGATTTTAATTATTACCAAACATGCTCTTATTCTGAGTTCGATGATTAATGTTATGTTTGACAAATCAAGCTCGAGTTTCCAGACCTATCAATGTTTCAATAATTCAAATGACTTTTTTGGGCATATTTTAAGATGGGCAATAATAGACAAAACTTTGATATTTTATGATATTGTCTCTCGACTCTCGCTTAACATAGTAAATATATTTAACATTATTTTTGATTTATTGGTCTAGCACTTCTAGAAATTCTAGCATTATTTTCAATTATTTTCTCGTGGACTTCGTTTTCAACTCTTTATGTCAAGAGTCTATTTACCAATAAAAGTTCACCACACATTTTAGTAAAAAAATATATATATATATATTTCTTCTTTCTTTCTTTCTTTTTGGGTGGTGGTGACTGGTGAGGGATTCTTTTTGGCCCCGTGCCACTAGCAAGAGTCTGGCGGGCGATGCCAATTTCAAATCCACCAAACAGTTTCACATTGAGAAGTCAACTCCACATGTTTTCTAACAATCGATTTATTTGAATAAAATTGATTTTAGAATAGTAATTTTTTGAAGAATGTGTAGTTAAAAAGTAAAGAAATATTTTGAATTTATATATAAATATTATTTTATTAATAAAATGTGTGGTTGATAAAAGGAGAGAAAAATGAATTAAAATTTAATGGCTAAACCAAATGTAACAATTAATTTTATAATAATGCTACTTGTAAGAGAAAAAAAAGTTATGAAGAGGGAGAGAGAGAGAAGAGAAGGAAATCAATTAAATTTTAATATAATGATATGTCACCAATCTCTACATTGTAAATAATTATGTACATATAACATTACTCTTAATTCTAACCACGGACTTCACGAGATCTACAAATTTTCAATGACACATTCCAACAATTTTTATCAAAATCTACTAAAAATTCGATTTTAATCCTTACCAAATGGGGTTTTTAATAAACAATACTAGGCTGTTTTTGCTAAGGTCCCACTTTCTCTTAAATAGTAAATAAAAGAGAAATATGAAGTGTGGATTTGACATTTCAACAATCTACATTTTTTTAAAACATCATAATAGATATCCTATAAATTTGAAAAAGGATTTATACGAACTTAAAAATACCATTGTGATTCAATGTCATTTATTAATATTTAAGACTTAATATATATTATTATGTTAATAATAATATCAAACCCAACAAGTGCCCTAATGGTAAGGACTCTAATAATCTTTAAAAATAATCACGGATTCGACTCCCAATGGAGAACTAAAAATATATGAATTTCAAGTTAAGGAATCAAACCAGATACATCTCGTAAGAATTGTAAGCTCTAACCAACTCAACTGAATGACGTATTTGAAAATGAAATGAAATAATAGTTATAATAATCTAAAAAATTTATATATTGTCAAAAAAAAAATAAAAAAAAAATCCGACAGATCCAAGACGTGTGGTCGTGGCCCGTGGGGGCTGACCTGGTGCTGGGTCCTCCCGAGGGGGTGGGGGTGGGGATTGCCTTTAGCTATTTCAGTGATTTAAAAGAGTAATGAAGGATGAGAGAGTTGAATAAACCATGCTGAAGAAGGAAAGTTTGGAAATTATGCCTAATTAGTGTAGGCTTTCAAGAGTTCCCTTTTCTATTGCTTCATTGAGATAAAACAAACTTGACATTGTGCCATGGTAAAATGGTGAACGTCGTTGCATCTTATAATGTTATTTATTGAGTACTAGAGTTTGGATTGATTTTCTTCCTCACTTTGTGTTGTTTGTTGTTCATGATGACTAGAATTAATGAAAGATTGAATCTTTTATTAATGAAATATTAATTTTTTACTTCAAAATAAAAAAATAAATGGTGGGCTTGTATAAATGATGGAGCAATAAAGATACATAATCAGGTAACTCAACGACAATTAGCTACGGACGTTTGAGCATCAAAGTCGAATTGGCTCACACTTCTGAAATCTGATAGCTGAAATCACCAATTAACTGTTGATCAGAGTTAGCCAAACAAATTTAGACGTAAATTTTTTATTTTTTTTCTAATGATAAATCTAGGGTTTATATTAATTGCATTTAAAACTTTGGTGTTTGGTAACCTCCTACCAAATTGGAGAATTGGTCTTCTCTGATGATTACAAACCAAATGATAGTCAAATTTGTTTTAATATAATGCCAACAAATAATTGATCTTTATTAAAAACATCTACGCATGCAACCAAAAATTATAATAGTAATTCGTCTAATAATGTAAAGATGTGCTTGTTTCCAAAGCAATAATGGACTATCCTCAAGAAAATGATGCAGTCCACCGTGGTACATAAATTACTTTACAACATTGGACCCAAAACTTTGGCTGCAATCATAACTAATTCTTCCTTCTTTATTACTATAATTTCAAAATCCCCTCTACCGATCACTATTATTTTTTTAATACGTGAATTGCATCATATCTTTTTCGTATTTCTTTTTAACTCAAACCCAATCTCGACTTTAAGATATGTGAATTGCCCTTAACGAGTTTTGAAGACATTTAGAGCCTGTTTGGAAGGGCTAAAAAGCCTATTAAAATTGAAAATATGATTCGTATTGGGTCCCATTCGTTTAATAAAAGTCAACAAAAATGACTAATTTTTCAATTTTAATCCGATTTTAATCTCTCTAAATGAGCTCTTAGTAGGATTGGCTACTTCCGTGCATAAGTTTGTTTTTACCACTAGTCTAAAATTTGGGTTTCATAGTGCCAAGAAAAAGACTTTCCGACTCCAAAATCAGATGGTGCTTCATAACAAGTATATATTTTGGAAGCCTATGGGGCCATGGGGATTGAAAAAAAAAATTCATTAACAGCTCTTAGCAATAAACATCATCAAATGATAGCTAAGCACGGAAATTTTGCGCAGAAAGCTGAAGGTAATGATTGGATAATTCTTGATGTACAAAATGTGGTACAAAATGGTGTTCAAAATGGCCAAGTGGCGGCCCCCCCTATTGGAGGGGCGGCAGTGGAGTCAACCGCCCCTCTAATAAGCGGCCGCCACTTGACTATTTTGGACAATTTTGTACCTGTAGCATGACCCGTAATGATTACATGTATTTAATGGAGGAAGTTTTTCGTCCAAAATTCTATTAAATCATTCTTGGTTCTTCTATGTTCAACTTTATGAAGTTAAATCTTGCTCTAAGACTTGGACTGAAGTATGAAAACTCGAATTGAGGTTAATTCCGTAAGTGATTTGCTGTTGATTGTACAAATATATAAATTGTTGAGGATCAATTTTGACCTTGTAAAATGTTAAGTACCAATCTGTTATAGAAACTACCGTTTATAAGAATGATGCAATCTCATCAGAGTTAAAACATATTTAAAAAAGAATTAAAACTAATGTAACCTTATTGTAGCTACCAAAAACATAACTATATTGAATTTTTCAATACATAAAATAAATTGAATGAATTGACACACAGAAGACATCACTCAAACATGTATTTTAATGATATAATATTAAACATTGATTAAGCAAGAATCCTTCTAAAACATTACTCTCCTTTGTCTTTCTATTTGATTTTTCTCTTTTGTCGTGTTTCAATGGGTCACAAAGAGAAAAATTTGAGCCACAGATTCTTGTAGGGGCTGCATCACCAGTCCAATCCATGTTGATTGGCCTACAAACACAGCCTGCCCAAATAAACATCTCCATAGGACCCTATTTGTATAGATAAGATTACATTCAAAAGGCTCAAGAATCTTCTTAATTATATTCTAGGATTTTATGTACATTGTAGGACATAGTTAACTAGGTGAATAGAAGGGCCAAGTAATACATTCTGTTAGATGGCACTATCGACTTGACATAAAAGTCTAATATTACAGGTGCGGAGCTAGAAAAATGCGTTGAATGAGTTGAAATTTAAAATTTTCTAGAAATTCACGCAACAAGATATGATCTATGCTACATGAGATCTAGTTGAAAAGGCTAAGCTCGTGATGCTCACGATAAAATGGACTAAATACTAATCAGTTATATATCTAGATGTCAATCCTAAGATATCTTACCGAATCTTCATAGCTTTTCTTGTCAAATAGGAAATTGACGCCCTTCTTAGGATGGATTTTGCCATTAGGACATTCCAATGATGACATTATTGTTGACATTTGCCTTCTTGTTATATAGTTATTGGATGAAAATTTGTGTTTTTTTTTTTTTAAAACTGTCAAATGACACTTTGCCTATGGCAAAGTGTAAACCTTAGTGTAGACTTTAGTGTACGCCAAGCATAATTGTCTTAAGATATACAAAGTGGCATAATATAGGGATGTCAACGAGCCAATCGGCTCAACTAGAAGTTCAGACTCGATTCAAGTAAAAATGGTTCGAACTTTCTTTGGCTCGAATCGAGTAGGTCTTTCGGCTCTAACCGCCTTGTTAAGGTAGCTATATGTGCTGCCATAACAAGGCAACAATAGTTGCCTATAATAGGCAGTTGTACTGTTAAGGCAGCTAAATAATTTTTATTTTTATTTTTTTAAAGTTTTGTAGATTTTTTTATTTTATTTTTTTTAAACTCGACTCGTTATAGGTGAGCCACGTGGGTTAGCTCGGGCTCAAGCTGATCACACCCCAAAATGGGGATTGGCCAGAGCCTCGATTCGATTTTACCGAGTCGTCCGAATCGACGAATCAAATTGACACCTCTACGCGATGAGAATGAGATAAGGATATATAACTACCAATTAAATATTAAGAAAATATCTAATGAATCACAAGTCCCACAGAACCTACTTTAGTCAACACAGAATAGTGCCCAACACGAGAAGCCGCGTAAAAATAAAAATTTTACTGTGTTTCTGCTGGTAATTGAACAGCCATCAGTTTACCTATTTTTCTTTTTGGGTGTGTACTGTGATAATTTCCATCATCCATTTGGAGTATAACATATTTAACTATATTAATATTTGACGTATAATGTGCATTTGTGAGAGTTACACCCTGAATGTTTTTTATTTCACAATAGATGGTGTCGACCCCTTATCTTAAACGAGACACAGATCCTATTCATCATTTAATTGGAATGTCACTTATTTATTTTATAATCCTATTTTGCAGATACTATCTAACCTGTTAGTGCAAACCGAGTTTCTTAATTGGGAATGTGGGAGAGAGAAGTCAAAGCATCTGGAATGCGTTTAAAAGGTGAAGCGAACTTGACTCCAAGGACATACGAGCATTCTTGATCGACCTGGATATATCTCATGCATCCTGAAACCAGACTATACTCGAAGCTCAATCAATTTCCAAATTCATGGAGAACAACTTTAGTTCATCATTGCCGCTATTGGTCACGATAAGAGAGATATTTCAAAGATGGGAGAGATTAATTCGACTAAAACAACTTTTTTTTTTATTTAAATTTTTTATCTTCCTTCATTTGTGCCACATGTTTTCTTTTATTTTTCCCGTTGCTAAAACTAAACAAGGGGCTACGGTATATAACCAAGAAACCTTGCTATATACATAAAGCTACAAGCAAAAAAAGACTGCCATTTCTTGGCCCATCTGCAAACCAAGACCCAACCTTGCTAGTTTCAGCGCAATGCCGGCTCCCCAAGGAACTTGGAACCTCTCTCATTTGACACCGCCAGATTCTTGTTCAAACCTGATGATCGATACCAATTTATCGAGCAATGAGTATATCAATGCATGAGTTGCATGTCAAAGCAAAGAAGAAGTGCAATGTCATATTAAACCCCAATCAAGTTCTTCAAAACATAATTTTTATTGCTACAAATTTAAGAAATTGTGTTCTCTTATTTCTAATGACACTACTATTTCCATCCATGCAACTTTGATTATCTTCTGTTACTCAGGATGGATTTGATATTCGGATGTACATTGGCTTATTCTGATAAAGATAATGAAGAGCCAACAATTGGTTCAAGTTTTATGCCTTTTTCCCTTCATGGGATTAAAGTGTTCTATGCCCCCCCTAATTATGAAAGATTCAACAAACTCCACAGACATGATGGGATTGACATCTGTAAAACTGAACATAATTCATTATCACAATCAATTCTCCTTCTACTCAAAGGAATTGGCAAGATAACACTACGCTCTGGCCGAATGATTCAAGCTGTTTAAATTCTTGAATCAATCAAAAACGCTAATCACCCAAGCCAAATGCACTATATCCCATTTCGAACAACATTAACAAGAGAGAGAAAACGGCAAATCCATTATCAATCAAAATCAGAAAAAAGGAGCATACCATTTTCGGGTTTTCCCTCGACCGCCTTGCTTCCATATTCAGGCTCGGATGATTGGAGAAATTCCTCGAACTGGGCTTCCATGTACAGTGTATCATCATCCACAACAAGGTCGATGTTATCAGGGAGCAATTTAGCTACATCATTGCCCTCAAAACCATCAGCCTCCATGCCGAATATATCCTCTCCCTGGTACTCGCTGAGCCAGTAATTGTGAAACCAAGTCGAGGTAGTAACTAGATTCCACCATTCTGGCGAGAAGTCCTCCACTTGACGTACTGATGCTGGGATGAAAGGAGGAGCATTCGGATTAAGTGTCGTTCTTCCTCCTGATACTAAAGCCATGTTGTTTGTTCTTCAAATCAAAATAACCTGTAACAGAACTAAATAGCTTTTAACACACTTGATGTCGAATATTGAATTTTAACGACAAAAAACAACATTATAAAGGAACATAGAATATTAGTTCTCTCTTCTTGTTCTGTCAACCAAAGTTAATAATTAAATTCAAAACAAAAACTTAATATTCCCTTGCTAATTTCTTTTATCATCCTTCATAAAAATCAAATTTAGAAAAATAAACAAATACTAATCAAAATCATTTTCCACTCTTTTAATTCATCTTCCTCGCTGGAAAAGTATCCTCCGCTTTCTTTTAATCTGATATACTATTAATTAAAAAGCACTGAAAGTAAGCTATTTCTGTCTTATTTTCTGCCAGTCATCAGTATCCTTAATGAAAGCACATAATATTTTAAACAAAAGTCAACTCCTAAGAACAATATTCTGTAGATCAGCTAGCTGAACTTACTAAGTTTACATAATTAAATTGAAACAGATATTCTCTTAGTCTATCATTCTTTAACTCATATGAAATTTATCAGAAGATTAATCTAATGTTACTTAACTATGAAAACAATAATCACCATACAACTGCTAAGAGGGTTTCTGTTAACCTCAAAACTCGTTACGATTTCAAAGAAATAAGAAACTCAATTCGTTTACAGTTCACACACTCAAATTTGGGAAGAAAAAAAAACGTGAAATTTCACCCTCAACATAATCTTCACATTTCACAAAATAAGAAATGAAATTCATAATTAAGAAAAAGAATTAAAACAGGAATTCACCAAAGTGCTGTGTGCTGAGTCCGCGGAATAAAAACCTTATCGTAAAATATTTTGATTTTCAGCGCAGTCGAACACGTAAAGATGAATGACGCTTTTAGGAAAAAAGCAAAAGCCTTTATAGGCCAGGAATATCCGAGCCTAGGAAGGTGCGGACACGGTATGTGAGGCTTGGGAATTGACCGAACCTGCCCTCCCTCTGATGATTGACTTCTCCAGAAGACTCACTACCCAACCATCAAAGATTAAAGGCTTGTTTGGGAGGTCAAATTCGACGCCTTGATTTCTAACGCGGTGGAAACACAAAAAACGTGCTTTTGTTTGCTCTTTATCAGAATAACAACATTTTAGAAATACAAAATGGGTCTTTCTTGTTATTTTTGATGGTCGGTCTAAAATACGTCTTCTTATTTAATTAGAGCATCGAAAAACTAGTGAAATTTAAATTACAAATAAATTCAACTAAAAGAATTAAGAAGCGATGAAAATTTCAATGCACTTTTATAAATTATTGATTAGTAAGACACAAGGAATGAATAAGTTATGTTGAAAATATTTTTCGAAAAATATATGTAATATTAACTAAGTTTGAACCAATTATGTTTGATTCATTTAAATATCTTTATGACACATTTGATGAAATATTACCAAATTGTTTGTGCTTTATATTGCATGTGTCGACAACTTTCTGGGAGTATTTTTACATACTTTTGAACTTACTAATGTCAAATTCTATTGAATCATTCCATTAAAGGGATATATATCCTTCTCTATGATCATCCGCAAAACAAGACTAGATTAGTAAGTTAGATTTCACACCTGTGAAGAAGTGATTGACAACTTAGCTCGTCACTAGCTCGTATAGTTGAAGTTGAAGTTCAGAAGACATTGGATATTCATTTGCTATATCGTGTTGCTAGCTTTTATAGTCAGTTTAACATCAATAGTTGATGAGTCACTTTAATTATCATGTAGTTGATTGTGATTCTCAATTGTTTAATCAAATCTTATGAAACCCTTTGAATTATGTATATATATCTCATAGTGATGGTGTAACATTATTGAGGAGCTCAATCACGTCCCATAAGTGCAAGTCATTGGGATTCAATCCCACTCGCACGGGCGTGGAGAGGGGGCAAGGCCCCCCCCGACCCATTTAAAAAATAATAATAATAATAATAAATAAATTTATTTGTATACAAACTCACCCTTTTTCCCAAGTTATCCTATGTGCGAACCTCGACAATTTCCCCTTTTAACACGTCCAATCAACATTTCCCAAACATGCCCTACATGTATTGCGCATCACATGCTGTACTCCAACTTTAAATACAATGAAATTACGAGGCAACCAGCTAAAGGATAACCATGTAAGAAACTGTTGATGACGTGTTTGGAGGGCCGAGAATATGAGGTGAAATTCATATATTCTGACTTCCGAGTCATTGTCATGGGCGGTTTGGTGAGTAGACGACCTAAAAAGTCATTGGATAATGTTATAGGTACAAAACATTGTCCAAAATGGTGTCCAAAACATCTAGCTGGCGATTTTTTGAAATTCTCCTTCAATTTCTCGTGCACTCACAGTCAAATAAAAAAAAACCCAAACTTTATTGGAAGTCAACCCTCCATTCGTGTACTCACAGAAAATCCAAATTTCTTTTGCACCTTTCTCTCTCACATTCATCCTTCATTCGAATCAACCCTCCATTCTAACTCTTCTCCTTCATTCAAACTCTCCAGCAACTCTCCAGCAAGAAAACCTTCCCAAACTTTACCTTTTATTGGAATTAAACCTTTCTCTCTCACATTTCCATCCATTCGAACTCTCCGGCAAGAAAACCCGTTTCATCCCAAATCTCTCGCTCCCGACACATCCACCTCAATTCAACCCACACCCATGAAATGGATGATTTATCGGAGCAATTTCTTTCCTTATCCGATGTGCTAGCCGGTGGATTTGAAGAAATCACTTGCTCAAATGGTATTTTTTTTTTTTTTACTTTCCATTCAATATGTAATGGTAGACAAAATACCAGTTTTTGCCGTTAATATATGAATATCCTTCTTCCTCTGTCTCAACAGAGAAGGTGCTAGCCGGTGGATTTGAAGAAATCACTTGTTCAAATGGTATTTTTTTTTTTTACTTTCCATTCAATATGTAATGGTAGACAAAATACCAGTTTTTGCCGTTAATATATGAATATCCTTCTTCCGCTGTCTCAACAGAGAAGGAAACCCAAAAGAATGGAGAGTCACATAATGTTTCCGGCGACATGGTTGATAAGAACTCCGACCACGGTATAGTTTATTTATGTGTGAATTTTGAAGTTGAGTTTTTTTAATATACCCAATGACAATAAGGGTTCAAATTAAATTATAGAAATTGTCGTGCTTAAAATGCCTCAATGATAAGTGATCTGGATATTTGTCTGAACTCCAGCCTACTTGCAAATCATTGCATGTTTGATTTTGAAACAAATGCCCATACATTCTATTAATGTGAAATGTTATTCATGCAGGAATGGATGTTATCTCATCTAATCTTGTGGGCGGCGATTGTTCGGCGAAGGAAACATTGAATGAGGAGAATGAGATTAGTGCCTAAGGTTGGTATGAAATTTGCAGATGAAATCGAGGTATTTGAATTCTATAAGAGATACGCTTTTCAAGTAGGGTTTCCTGTTAGAAAACGAAGTACAAAGAGGGGAGATGACGGGATAGTACGGTATGTAAGTTTTACTTGTAGTCGAGAAGGGCGACGAAACCACAAGAAAAGTACTTCTTTGAATCCTCCACCAACAATTGAAACTGGGTGTAAAGCCAGATTGACTGCGTGTTCTGATGCATGCGGAATATTTAGAATAAATGTTGTGCATTTAGAGCATAATCATAAAACAAGTCCATCTAAGTCTAGGTTGTATAGATGTAATCGACAACTTAGTGAACATGTTAAAAGAAGGCTTGAGGTGAATGACATAGCAGGAATACCTGTGCATAAAAGCTTTAATTCAACTGTAGTGGAGGCAGGTGGTTTTGATAACATGACATGTGTTGAGAAAGATTGCAGAAATTTTATCGAGAAAGTGAGACGTTTAAGACTTGGGGAAGGGGATGCTATTGCACCAAAAAAATTACGGAAAAAAAGTCCGTTGGAAACGAATTCAAAGAAATTAAGGGGTAAAAAAAAGGTATAACTATCTCTGCATTATTCTTAATTGCCTTTCCATTGTGTGTTCATTTCTTGTAATTTTGAACTACTTTGTTGGCATCATGTACAGGTTCCAACAAACCGTAAGACTGGGGAAAACCTGATGGATGCATAAATGAAGATGTGGAACCTGTTTTGAAGACAAAATATATTGTTTTGATTGTGTTCTTCACTTGCTGCAAGTGGAGCATTTTGTATTTT
>CAIGRO010000943.1:0-12777 GCA_903798355.1 Fraxinus baroniana
TTAACGGTGGAAGATGTGGAACAAGAATTTCTGTTTAACTTTCGTTATATAGCCACTTATTATATAGAAGAAAGATATCCACACAAATTTTATATATTCTTCATACCCTAAATACATTCCTAATTCAATTTAAAAAGTCACTACATTCATCCAATCACTATCAACATCTAATCTGATTCTTATCTTCCTTTTCTATATTGTCAAATCGGTGATTTAGTATTTAGTTGCGAATCTTTTTATTTATTTATTGGATTCTCTTAAGAGTACGCTGTTCAATCAACCAAACAAATCCCTCCCTGAATAAGCGAATAATTTTGACCGTTTGTGTTTTGGTTGATAATTTTAAGTTTGTTTCCTTTTGTAATTTAAGAATATTTGGATAGGTATTGAAAATTGTTGACACATAAAATGCAGCCCAATTAAATGGCCCTAGCAGCCCAACTAAATGGCCTAAAGAATGGAGTCCAATTAAGAAGTTTGAAGGATAGGCCTAAAGAAGACCATATAGAAGGCCCAGATGGAGCAATGTAACGAAAGCCCATCATCGTCCAAGCATGCTAAACACCCAACCTCTGGGTGAGTATGACACTTTATTATTATTCAGGGCGATAGGGCCATCATCGCCCAAGGCTACAAGACGCCCAAACCAGGGCGAATTCTTATTATGAGCAACAGTTATGGAGACAGTTAGTGGGCAATCTCATCACGTCCTATGATCCAAAAATTTCAGTTATAAGCGGTTAATAGTGAAAGTAATGACAACAGTTAAAACGGAAGTTCCATGACAAGTCAACCATGATACAGAACGTGGGTAGTTACAGGATGAGCGGTTTCAGGCAGTTCCCCAACAATAACTGTCATAGGATAATAAAACAGAAAAGAATCCATGGAAGAAGAGAACCCCCGAATCAAACACTCTCGAACATAATATATATAATTTTCATTTCATTTCATTTATCTTTATCACATTTAAATTTCAATTGTTCTGTGTGCTTACACCCCTTGAAGGCATTTCGCTTCTCACTGATTATAAATCTTCATCAATAAAGCATCACTTTTAGGACTGTCTCAAGAGGTATGTTCCTTAACAACCGTTCTGTGTGCTTGCGCCCCTTGGAGACATTTCGCTTCTCGTGATTGTAAATTCATCAATAAAGCACCCCTTTTTGGGACTTTGTCTCAAGAGGTCTGTTCCTTACACAATCGTCTGAACCATCTCTTAATTGTTAGCGAGACCCAACTTTCCGCACGAAATAATTTGGCACGCTCAGTGGGACAGTTTGGTGTTTGAAGATACAAAAAGTGAAAGCAATATGTCTCATAAAAACTCTGATAAAGAGCAAGTAAGCCAGGGACTAGTCTAGTCTATGATTGAATAATATGAGAAGCAACAGAACACTCCAGGAGTAGATGGACAGAGTCAAAGTCGTTACGAGCTAATGACATAATTGAGTCATCGGACCATGCGCGCATTGCTAAGTGAACTCACACAAGACGTCGTTGAGCATGTAAACTTACGAAATGTTCATAACATAGAGAAGTTTATTCGAAATGGGAATGCACATTATGACAACATGACCAAACAGCTAAACAATTTGAACGAAATCATGAATAAGTTAGTAGGCTAGATTTGTCAACCAGTTATGCCAAGTATATGGAATCACTTTCAGACTAGAACGATTGCAAGTCATAATTCTCCAGTTCTAAGTCCAAATCAAAGAATATAGTCACCCTTTGGACCGTCTACTTCAAATCAAGGGGGTGGTGGAATGGCTAACTTGAATAATGGTAATGGAGCATCAAACTTGGTGGTAGCCCAAACGCAAGAGACAATGTCCAAACCGATGGACAAAACACTCTGCGTGTTAATGATGGTGGGAATATTCAGTCAAATGGTAATAATGGTCTAAATAACGACGCCACTACCACAAACCTAGTACCAAACATTAAGCCTCAAGTGATCCCTCCAATGAATCAGCCCATATGAGTCCCATATGATCCCTATGTTATGTTGAATAATTAAATTTCAAAAATAATAAAAGATCAAATGACTTTTGGAATGCGTCCGTTTATTAGGCCGACTTATACAAAACTATATCCTGATTGGGTAGATCAGGCGTATCCGTGGCCTAGAGGGTATAAGGTACCGAAATTCTCATTATTTACTAGTTTAGGAGAAGTTTCTACCTTAGAACATATAGGGCGGTTTACAATAAAATGTGGCGAAGTAACTGATTAACATAAGATGAGACTATTCCCTAATTTGTTAACAGGGGCAACCTTTTTATGTTTCATTAACTTGCCAGTAAATTCTATCCAAACGTGGCAACAATTGGAACAATTGTTCCACACTCAGTTTTACAAAACTGAATCTGAAGTTACCTTGACCGATTTGTCGAATTTACGTCAAATGCCAAATGAATGGGCATAAAGCTTCATCCAGAGGTTTAAAATAGCTATGAGTAAGTGCTTCGCGCCTTTCCTGAAAAAGAATTTGTTAGAATCGCTCAAAGTTGTTCGAGCTTTGATTTAAAAAAGAAATTTCAAGACAGAGAATTTCCTGACCTCTTTCAGTTGAGTGCTAACGTGATTATGTATGAATGTCTAGTAAGAGAGGAGGAACAAATGAAAAATTCTAGTAGATGAACTTACTATAGAGACCTAAATTTTGATGTTCATGCTGTTAAAGACGAACATTATAATCAGACCGAAGTATGCATGGCAAAATTGATTAAATGAGAAGCATGTGCTTGTCCTATGATGGCCAAACCTAAAATGTCGAAGAAGAATGAGCCTATAAAAGATGAAAGCAAAAAGGCTAGGGTTTTCTCATTTGATGTGACCAAAGCTGACCTTATATTTGACAAGCTGTATAAGAATAAGTAGATAAAGTTGAGCGATAAGCATAAGTTGCCAGACCATGAACAAATTAAGGGTAAAAAATATTGTAAATGGCACAATGCATGGTCACATATGACTAACAATTGTCTGATTTTTCGACATGTATTACATGATGCTATTGAGTCAGGGTGAATCACGTTCGAAGCTAAGAAGAAAATGGCAGTGGATGAAAATCCTTTCCTATAGTCGCTTGGGGTGAATATGGTGATGTCTGGTTTCAAAGGTAAATTGCCAAAATTCAAGTTAGTTATAGATGATGAAGAAAAGGATTCTGGTTCACGTTCCAGCGTCTTTGAACGAATCAAAAGGTAAGAATCTAGAAAGGATGAGGGTGTGTTGTGCGATAGATGCAATAGAGAAATGAAGGAGAATATGGGCAAACTAGGAACGCAGCAATATCACCATCACCCTAACATTGCTCTAAGTTCCCAACTTGGTGGAGAACAAAGCATAGCATTCTATGGGAAATGGAATTTTAAGGGGCAGTTCATGTCGATGAACAGTGGGAGAACATTCAGGCCGCATCCTTGTTAGCCAAATGTATGACATTCCTTCCAATACAATGCAGGGAGAGTCGTACCCTTTAATGAAATGACCAAAACCCAACAAAGGCGTTTCCAACGGAACTATAGACGGATGATGAGGCAACAGCAGGGATCTTCACATCCTAAGGCGCCTAAAATGCTTAAGGTGGCTAACCAAAATGTCCTTAAGGGTGATAAAGAGGCTAGTATGGGCGAATCGATGGAGGAGTTGCCAGAACGTTCCTTTGGAAGATCAAAGTTCTAACGTGGGAAGAAGCTTGAAGATGAAAGGATCCAGAGCAAGCCCTCACCATTTAATTTGGCACCCTACCTCATGTTGTGGCTAACAATTATTTATTAGCCAACGAATTCAAGAGAAAACAGAATGAAGAGGAGGAAAATGAAGTAAGTGAGGAAGAAGCATGTGTACTAGAATGTGAAGAAACCCAAACATCTCAGGCAGTACATAGAGAAGCAAGAAGATTAATAGTAGTTTTTATAGAAGCACGACGACCCGAAACGTGGGTATAATGGTGCGAAAAAGTGGCGTGTCCTTTAATTTATAGTTTCACTATTTGGGATGTAGAAGGTCACCGCCAAGCAAAGATAATGATTTGGATACTCCTCCATTTTTTAGGACTTTGAATGTTGCGTAAGGTACAAAGAATGAATATGGCATAAGATTAATAATCAATATTAATTTGGCCATATTAGTGGGTAAATTGTTGACACATAAAAATGCAGCCCAATTAAATGGCTCAAGGAATGGAGTCCAATTAAGAAGTTTGAAAGGTGGGCCTAAAGAAGACCACATAGAAGGCCCAAGATAGAGTAATGTAGCGAAGGCCCATCATCGCCCAAGCATATTAAACGCCCAAGCTCTGGGTGAGTATGATATTTTATTATTATTCAGGGCGACGGGGCCATCATCGCCCAAGGCTACGAGACACACAAGACCAGGCCGAATTGTTATTATGAGCAACGGTTATGGAGGCAGTCAGTGGGCAATCTCATTACGTCCCATAATCCAAAAATCTCAGTTATAAGCGGTTAATAGTGAAAGTAATGACATCGGTTAAAACAGAAGTTCCATGACAAGTCAGTCATGATGAAGAACATTGATAGTTACAGGACGAGCGGTTTCAAGTAGTTACTCAACAATAATTGTCAGAGGGGTATAAAAGAGAAAAAAAGGTATGGAAGAAGAGGACCCCAAATCAAACACTCTCGAACAGAGAATATGTAATTTTCATTTCATTTATCTTTATGGCATTTAAATTTCAATTGTTCTGTGTGCTTGCGCCCCTTGGAGGCATTTCGCTTCTCGTCGATTGTAAATCTTCATCAATAAAGCACATCTTTTGGGACTTTGTCTCGAGAGGTCCGTTCCTTACATAATCATACGAACCATCTCTTAATTGTTAGCGAGACCCAACTTTCTGCGCGAAACAAAACTTATTTTAAATGTCAAACCAATACTTAAAACAAAGCATAAAAAATAAGATTTCATTTTCCCTATCATGAAAGAATTATAACTAAAATAATGTGTCGAAGATGATATTTTATGATTATTAGGATTTTATGATTTTAGTTGAAAATGATATTTTATGATTATTAGAATCTTAGTTAAAACCAAATTCTAAAAGAATATAAAAATGTTCTAAAGAATTTATGAAAATAAGAATTAGTGGATGAATTTAGAACGATATATTTTATTTAACTTTATGGGAGTGTTCGGTAAAGATTAAAATCGGATTAAAATTGAAAAACTAGTTGTTATTGTTGATTTTTATTAGACGAGTGTGATCTAATAACGGTCATATTTTCAATTTTAATTGGATTTTAAACACGACCGAACACGCCCTATATATGTCTATTTGGGTAAATTTACATAAAATTAAAAATATAACAAATTTTAGGAGAGAAGTTTCTGTAATTTTTGAAAGATGGAGACTATTTTTTCAATAGTCAAACACACGAGGGGTGTCTGATAATATTATATCATTCTTAATGCATAAACCCTAACCCCTATTTTCCCAGCTTCTTCAAGCTTTCAAACGGCTGCAACCCTTTCTTTCCTTCTCTAATCCGCACAACAATGGACGAGGAGATTGTCTCTGCGAAAAAAGAGGTTAATTTGATTTTTGAAATTTATCATTTCGGCAGTAAACACTTCCTGTCAACCAATTTTAATGCTTATGTTTTTATTTTATTCGAAATCTCGAAAATAATTTTGTGCTTCCTATGTAACTGTTAATGAGTAATGCCTCGAGTAGACCAGTGTTTTAGTACAATACAAGCCTGCGGTTCAAAATCGCGTAATCCTGTGAAATCAGTTCATACACTTTCAACAATGAAATGAGTTGAGAATCCGTGTTGAGAATTTGGTATTTTAAAAATTGAGTTTATGCTTTTTTAAAATGTTTTAATTGGAGTTTGATAAATAGAATAGTGAATGACGAGTCTTTGTTAGTCGTATTAACTATCACTCTTTCCAATATTGTAAAATTTACATGTTTATTTTTCGTAATATTAATGTGATTAGGTGCTTATTGAAATGGTGAAATTGGCGCAAAAGAGAGGAATGATAGGTAGTAAAGGAGGCTGGAAAGATTTTTTAAAATTTTATGACAAGAAGTTTGGTGCAAGTGTGAGCGACCCTGCCCGAAGGTCTGTTGATTCATTGGTTGCATTTTTGAAATCTTTTACCCAGGAGAATGATTTGAAGGTAAACTCTTACCATCAGCGATCATCCCCCATCCTTGTTCCTCCCAGCTGACAAAGAAAAAGAAGTGTTGATAAGTAAACTGTAAACCAAATGCACCTTGTGTGATGAACTCTATTTCTTGCTTGCAGTTTCTCAAGAAAGTAATGCAGTGTCACTCCAACCGTGAAGCTGTGGAGACATTAAAAAAATCTTCCCCACATAATGAAACACCCGAACAGGTTTTCCTTGGATATTCTCAACTTCCAAATTCATTTTAACTGAAAGGTTTCCATTTTTAAAAAACATTTCGTATTCATCACTTTTTGTGCGGTTTGCTGTTACTGGCTTGTATGAAAGGCCATCGATCTTGCTATTCCTTGAATTTTACCATATAATCTTTGATACTTAGTTTTTTTTTTGGCACTGCAGAGGCTGGTCAGCATGACTTTAGGGCATCCTCAGTACTCGACTGATTATGCTCTACCATCGTATGATGAGGTTAGTTGCTGAATTTGTTGTGTTATTTTTTCTTCTTGCATACCTGAAACCTACATTAAGTTCTTCATGTGCCATTGCTTGGATTATTGTGTTTGTTATAAAACCTCCAAATAGTTTTCCTAATATAATACTCTGGTTATCTGAAGCTACAACTTGGATTACTATGATTGCTGGGCTTTAATGTTTTGTTGCATTGTGAAACGAATTTATGAACCAAAGAAGGTTTTTTATTCACTTCTATAGATGTCTTCACCTTGAAATCATTTTATTTGTTTCTCTTCCAAATATACTTTACAGCCGTGCATAATGGAGTGGCTTATTAGTTTTTATTTTTCCACTGGCTGTTTCCTCTAGTTGGTGATTGTGATGTTTTTCCATAGTACTGTAGTTACACATTCATTTAATTTTGCTCATCCTCTCTTTAATTTCGTTGATTGCTGGAGCAGGAGTGGTTGGTTGTAAAATGTAGTAAAAAGTCCAAGGCCATGAAGTCAACAGTAATTGTCGCCATTGATTGTGAGATGGTTCTCTGTGAAGATGGGACTGAAGCTTTAGTAAGGGTGTGTGCTGTGGACCGTAATTTACAGGTATCACGTGTACATGCTATCTTTGCAAAATATACGAATCAGCCTCACCCCTTTTGCCGGTATAGATACTATCTCTGCAGTATCTGAGGTCTCACTCATGCAGCCTTCTCTTCTTATGTTGGCCGTAATACATTCAAATTTAATCTATCAGGTTAAACTTGATGTATTTGTGAACCCCAATAAAGCAATTGCAGATTACCGAACTGAGATAACTGGAATTTCTGCAAAAGAGTTGGATGGAGTTACTTGTTCATTGGCAGATGTACAGGTATTTATGGTCCATTTTCAAGCCCCCCCTCCCCCTCTCTCTTTTCTCTCTCTGGCTTTCTTAAAATCTTATGTGGACATTTCAGAAATCCATGAAGAAGTTATTATCACATGGAACCATTTTAGTTGGCCACAGTCTGAACAACGATCTTCAAGGTTAGTTGTGTCTATTTCTTCCGTATCCAAGTTTTAATTGCCTCTTCTGTTTTCAAGAATTCTCATCTACTCTGACTTTTAGTTAAGTTGCTCGTGACATCATATTATGACATTGTCATCACATTTCCAAAAACTCTTTTTCCTATTATCATTTTCCGTTTCTTTTTGCAGCACTGAAGTTAGAATATACTAGAATAATCGACACATCTTATGTCTTCAAACGCGCAAATGGACCTGCTTACAAAAAACCTTCTTTGAGTTTGCTATGTAAGGTATGATTTTACCAGAAAGCCTTCTCTGAGTTTGTTGTGTGGGGTAAGATTTTACTTATGAATCCAGTTTCGAACGAAAGGCGCTTTTCTTCCCTATTTATTCGCAACCAAACTTGTAATCTCTCTCTCTCTCTCTTTCGCTTGCCCTCTTTACATATCTTTGTAAGTGATGCAGAACCCGTCACAAGCTGGTGGCAATCATTGCTTGTTTGATAATACCTTATGCGGTTTGGTAGGGTGTGTTAGGTTATGAGCTTCGGAAGGAGGGGTGTCCGCATAACTGTCTAGATGATGCTTGTGCTGCAATGAAACTTGTTCTAGCTAGATTAGAGCGTGGAGCTGACGGTGTTATTCCCGAGGAGGTAACCTAGAAAAATCACTGATATTTTTGGGCCACCAACCAAATTGATATTGCTGCTTAATAGCATCTTTGATTTAGGTGAAAGATGTAGATTCAGCCAAGCTGCTTCTTCACAGGATTCCAGTTAATATTTCTACCAAAGATTTACACAGTGTTATTCCAGGGGACTTTGAGATTGAAGTGAAGGTTAGTTCCATCACATTCTATTTCATTGATTCTATTCCTTTAACTACTTTTTACTGACTTTGTTTACTTGTATACTTTGATCAACTCCTTAACTAAAAATTCAGTAGGCTCTATACATTTACTTTATGAATGCAAAACGTTGTTTACCATATGCTTTTTGCTGTGCTTGATATGGCTTCATGCAAAGATAGTGTAATGGTATGCTACTGTCTCGATTTCTTTGATTCTGAGGTTGAATCTTTCTGCCTAACCGTCATCACCTACCCGTCCAGCTAAATGCAAGAAAGTAAGATTTTTAAATTTTCAAGTGCATGTTGACTGTTGAGGCTACTAGGGGTATTTTCTCCAGCCAGTAACTACCTCCTTTTCATTCTGTTGCATACAAGTTTTAAATATGCATAACACTTCCAATGACCATACAATTTAAAGTGGAATCTTCACATAATCATTGTTTCCTAATCCATGCTGTAGTATCTGATTCATGTAACAACCTGCTGAGCAATTATCAAATGTGTGGCTTCAATAAGTTGTATCAATACCCAATGAATGTGGTTTTTGTGCAGTCAAGTACTCCTTTGACTGCTAAATGCTAATTTGTAATTTGTCTATGTTGTCCTGCTTACTCATACTTGTCACGGACTTCACTCCTAATGTGTTTCCCATTGCTTCTCCAAATGAGTTGATGGTAATCAAAGTGCTCAACTCAAATATGTATACGTGTATGTATGCATCCTTGAATGCATATTATTAATATGTATATATTGCAGCAAAGTGTCCTCAACATAAAACAAAAATCTGAATGAACTTACAATTCAGAAAGAAAAGAAATCCAGAAAAGTATGTGCAACCAGTTCGCCCTTCTCGCCGCGATGACTTGAACCAGTTGAATTTTTCAATTCCATTTTTTTCCCTGTTGTACTTCATGGCTTAAGGTTGAACCAACACTTACCTTCCTGGATGCTTCCAAGATGTTCTCTGTTTGTGGAATTAGCTGCTATTGCCTGCATTCTTGTTTGTTCAATGCAAGGGCACTTGACATTCCATTCAAAAATCCAGTTAGTGCTTTATCCACAGGCTGCTTATTTAGGAAGTAGTCGACATGATTAAAATGAATTAGGGCGAATTATAAGAAAATGCCTTGGGACCTGACAAATTTAGTAATGTATTCTTAGTCGTCTATAAGTTCATCTAATTGAAAATTTTCTAGAGTTGTAAGAAATAAAATATAAAGTATTGAAAACTGACATTTTAGTCTGACAGTGAGTCTAGCTGTTCTATTTTCCTTGTATAGATTAAATTTTAATCTTCACCCCTTCTTTATTCTCCGCGTTTCTGTTAAATATATTCTGAGGCCTTAGCTCTCTATTGCTTTCTCTCACACTCCTTGTTTTTGGCTAAATGGCTTTCTGCAGACAAGCAAAAAGGTTCGAGATACATATTCTGCCTTTGCAATTTTCGGAAATCAGCAAGACGCCAATGAAACATTTGATAATCTTCAGGGCAACCTAGAGAAGGTGTGTAATTTTCTGTCCTACAGTGTTCAGTATGGAAGTTGGCTTTTGCATGTGTTTAAATAGGCTAATGTGCCCTCCCTATCCAGAAACAACATAATGGTCGTTCATACTAGTTCCAACTGTACTTTCCCTTCTATGTTTTTAACTTATTGATATAACTATTAAAATTATTGATCTACTTTGCTAGGACTCAACTGGCCGACCCCAAAAAGTCTTCACCTTTGAGCTCAGTACAGGGATAGCTGCTAGTTTGTGTGTTTGTAAGATGGCTTGTGATGATTCTGTTGACCAAGTTACATTGAAGAAGAGGTCATTTGAAGATGAGGACAACTTGGGTGCATTGAAGAAGTCACGGAAAGACGAGAATTGTGATCAATTCACGGAGCTGGAGTTAAGCTTAAATAAGTGCGAGGCACAGTCCAAAGAGAATGAAAGACTGAAGCAAGAGCTAAGACAGAGAGATCAGGAAATATCGAACTTGAACAAAATATTAGTCGCGCTCACTAGGAAACAAGGACTCTGAGAACACTCTCAAGCACAACCACGAGGTGTTTTTAGTTAACCAGATGATGCTTTTACATGTAATGGCTTGTCCACTCTTCATGAAGTGACTGAGAAATGGCCATATTTTCAGAAGCTATAATGAACACATGCTGCTTACTTTTGGAGCTTCTGTACCACAAGGAATGGAGAATAGAAAAAGATACACCGTTCTTTTTTTCCGACTGTAGAATAGCTGGAGATTGTGGAAATGCATCTGAATAGAAATTTGAACCGTAACATCTCGGTATTTATGAGAATCATCATCTTTGTTGTATTTAATGTGGAATGCTAACGCCTAATTATTTTGTGTTCATCTTATAATTTGTTTCCATCTCTTGCTTATTTATGTACTTTCGAGTGCCAAAGTAATAGATAACCTATTTTCTCTTACTTGCCTTTTGCTTGTATAATTTTCTCCTTGTATTCTTTTGAATTTATTATAGCGTCAAATGTTCTATTTTTGACTTATTTGTTTTGTCTTCCCGGAGTCCTAGAGCACGTACAGACATGCACTGCCAAACATGCTCCTATGGTTGATACATAAAGCAAAGAATAATTCTTCTTGTCCAGGGTCAACGACCGACCCAAAAACAGGGGGCTGAGGTGTCATCACCCTAGCCCCTGATTTGAAAAAAAGGGGCCCCACATGTATGCAAATCAAGGGCCGAGGTGATGGCACCTCGGCCCCCTGTTTTTGGGTCGGTGCCTGACCCTGTTTGAGCAGCACTTCTCGCAAAGAATAATTCATTTCAAGGATTTATCCATCTGTACATCAATTTTTGCCACCTTTGTTGACAGATTCTATGTGGGCAGAAAACTATTGGCTGGAAAAAAAAGTTATTTTTTTATTTATTTTTATAAATGTTCAATGATAGAATCATAGAATGTAACTCGACATTTTGTCAAGTAAGGTGTACTTTCGTATTTTTAATGTAGATTCATCCATTTTTGAATATGGTGGCGTGTTATAACTCATACGTGCAATTTAAATCTTTAGACTAGATAGTAAAGTTTAACATAAATTGTCAGCCAACAACAAACGTTATGATGTCCATATTATATCTCAGATTTTAAATACAAGTAGTTGAGAAATTTAAGTTGTCATTTTATCATCTTTCCAGTAGGTGACTGAATATATAATGACATGCAACAAGGAACTTAAAATTTTCATTAATAATAGGTGTATGTAAGTTATCACATTTATTCATCACTTGCATGTGTGCCAAAAGATAACATTAAGGGCGTGTTCGGTAGATATTAAAATTGAAAAATTAGCTGTTATTGTTGACTTTTATTAGACGAGTGAGACCCAATAACAACTATATTTTCAATTTTAATTGAATTTTAAGGACGATCGAACACACCCTAGAGCTATTATTCACTGATTATAAATGGTTAAAAATTAGAACTTTATTTATTAATTTTTATCTTGATTAATTATAGGGAGTGGACTACGATACCAACCTAAGTTGAGCACCGAGTCATCAGACCCAATATGGTTATCGACCTGGTCAAAGCACTGAGCCAGTGGATTACTGATTCAATCAATGGATTATTGGTTTAACTGATGACTTATTGTTGGGATGAAAAGTAATAAAAGCCCCTAGACGAAACTAGGAACCTAGTAAGCTGGGTGGGTGTCTAAGCCGCGTAGAAATTCCTAGTTGAGTGTCTTATATTAGAACTGCTTCTGTGGTTTGTTATGTTTGTAAATCGATCTCTTGTATTAGGTAGGTCCAAGGATTACTAATTAGTTGAACGAACCAATCCCTGTAGCCTATTATTTGTTGGTCGATTTGACAGCATCTCTTGCAATAGGGAAAGAGGCCTAACAAGTAACAACATAAGGAAAGACAAGCCGGAAAGAAAATAACCACATTTTCTTTGAAAATAAGGAACACGCTAGGCCTTCAAAACAAAGTCGATTCTGTTCACGCTTCAGACAAGTGGTGGATTAATTGACCAGACTTCCTATGTCTCGAGTGGTTGATTTATCATACTCGAACTTGTATTTTGTAGCATGTATTACTAACCGTGTCCAATTGAATCGGTTACCTGAGCCGATAGTGATTTTTTCTAGTAAAAGTTGTGTGATTAGAGCAACCATTTCCTCGACCATGGTTGAGGCCATTTCCACAACCACTTTATAGCTATAACCTATAACCCCTATTTGTGTCGTGGTTAAATATGTATGTAGTATTATTATAATTTTTAATTGTATATAACATTGTTTAAGTAGTGGTATATTGATAATTAGTAAT
>CAIGRO010001011.1:0-19598 GCA_903798355.1 Fraxinus baroniana
TTATTTATTTTATTTTTATGTCTACAATAATTATAATTTATTTTTTTATTTTTATTTTTATTTTCCTTTTTTTTTTGTTTTATTTAGGCCCCGTTTGGTACGTATTAAAATCTAATTAAAATTGAAAATATGACCGTTATTGGGTCCCACTCATCTAATAAAAGTCAACAATAACGGCTAGTTTTTCAATTTTAATCCGATTTTAATCCCTATCAAAGGGCTCTTAAATTTGAGAGTATATTGGTCATTTTACACTGAAAAACAGTGAAAATGACGTTTTCCACATTAAAACGTTGAAATAAAGGCGAAAATGCAAAAAAATGAAATGTTGGGACGTTTTGTGCTAATAAGCCTTGTCGGTTTGAACTCTACTCGAGTTTGGTGGTAGTGATTTATTGTTTCGATTTTAAGGTATATGATTAGTCCCCGCCGTGCCAATTGCTTGTGAAAATATCTAAAACAATTCGGGTTCATTCATTTGGCCGGAACCAAGGTGAGCATTCACAACATTCTGAAGAATTGTATGATTTTGAGCGTTATGTTCTAAATTTTTTAACTAGTATTGGTGACACAAACAACCAATTTGGTGTTAAAGGAATTGAAAGTGCTGAAAAGGTAACTTTTGCAAATTCCTTTCATGACCAGGATAACATAGACAAAAAGGAGAAAGTCAACTTTTGGGCTTGATCAAACTTTTTAGGATTTGATTAGCAAGAGACTTCGATTGTAATTAATTCTTAAAAGGAACTTGAATTTGAGAGGTGAGTTATTTATTTATTTGAGATTTCTTAGTCACTTAATAAGCTCTTGCTACAATGTGCTGGAAATCCTATAGGTTTGATGAATTGACATGAAACATACAGCAGTTTTTTAGCAATATCTTCTCTTTTGACCTCCAGTACGTAGTAAATGTCTGACATGATTAGGGTAGATTATATCAAACTTGTTCATGCCTCTATAGTGATAGCAGGTTGACTGCCACCCTTCAGTGTAAAAATGTTTCTACAACATATGGAAAAGGTTTAAGTAGTGTTTTCTAATATTTACGTGCATTATCATGGGCAGACTGATTATTAAATTACTTTTTATATTGATAAAGTGAGTGTTACTCGTATAAACCTTGAAATTACTGATGTATATAACTGCAATGACAGCATATCAAACTTATATTCAATATATGTATGTGTTTTGTGTATGTATGAATGTACATGCATACCTGATTTTCTCTGTTAGCAAAATTTATCTTTGTACAAGTTCTCATAATCATTACATAAACCTCTTTTTTTAAAGGAAAAAGAATTGCCTGAATGGCAAACTGATTGTAGAAGAAATTTGGCACTGATGTTGATATGAACAATCCTTTATTTATGTAGCGTGGTTCCCTTGTGCTGCTGCCAGACGGTTGCATCCCACATCCTTGAGCCAATCAACAACTTCTTGTATAGTCGGCCTCTTCATAGGGTTCTGGTTGACACACATGCAGGCCACATCAAGCACTTGTAGCATCTCTTCTTCAAAGCCTCTGCCTGTCAGAAGTGGATCAAAGATCTCTTCTTGGTTTCCTTCATTCCTCATTTGCTGTACCCATGCAACCAATTCTATTGCCATCTTTGCCTTCAATAGTTCCACGGGCCTCTTTCCAGTTAATAGTTCAAGCATAACAACTCCAAAACTGTAAACATCCCCTCTCAATGTGGCTATCCATGATTGACTGTATTCTGGGGGAATGTAACCAAGGGTACCAACTAATTCGGTGGTTACGTGAGTGTGATAAGGAAGAATCGGCCTTGCCAACCCAAAATCTGCCACATGTGCTTCAAAGTTATCATCCAGAAGTATGTTACTGGATTTTAGGTCACGATGCACAATACGTGGTTCGCAAATCTGGTGCATATAAGCCACTCCATGACTTGTCCCTTGAGCAATCTTCAGTCGCGTTGGCCAACTGAGTTGGGATGCTCCATCAGGTTTCTCATGCAACCAGTAATCCAGGCTCCCATTCTCCATGTAGGAATATATTAGCAATCTATAGCCATCATGAACACAGTAACCCTGTAGAGTAACCAGATTCTCGTGTTGGGCAGTGGATAAAGCTTCAACCTCGGCTTTGAATTCCCTTTCCATCAGGCCCATATCTCCTGAGAGTTTCTTAACTGCCAGCTTCGTACCATCTACTAAAGTTGCTTTATATACCAAGCCGAATCCTCCACACCCAATTATGTTCGACTGGTTGAAACTGTCTGTGGCCTTCAAGATTTCAGAGATTGTTAGCTCCATTGGTTTATTTGTATTGTTAGGAAACAAAATGACTAGGCTGGTGTCATTAGCATCTTCATTAAATACTCCAGAAGAATTGAAGGATACCATATCCATATCAGTTTTCTCGGGGTGACTTTTTGGTTGGATCCTCCTTTTTGAAAATACCCAGTATATCAGCATGGCAGAAGTGAAAATGCCAGAAAAAATCACAAGGGTGAGTACAATGATTTTTCTCTTTGTTCCTTTCCTTTGTGGTGACTGATGAGTAGTTTCCGATTGACCAGTGCAAGAGCGTGGCAAACTTTTACCACACAAACCAGGATTTCCTTCAAAGCTTGAATTGGGAAATGTGTCAAACTGACCTCCTACAGGTATAGGACCATCAAGATTGTTGTATGCAACACTGAAAAAAGACAGAAAGTGAAGATTTTTGAGCGATGCAGGAATTTGACCAGAAAGATGGTTGCTAGAGAGGTCCAGTTTTTCCAAGTTAGTGAGGTTAGATATTGTGTCTGGAATGCTGCCAGAGAAATTGTTATCGCTGAGATCCAGGGCAACAATAAACTTCAATTGGCCAATCTCAATTGGGATGGTACCACTGATACTGTTACTCCTGAGGTATATTGCTGGTGGCAGGTTGGAGAGCTGGTTGTATTGCAGATAAGAGGCATTATAGGGCTGAACAAAGACAGGCAATTCTAAATAACTTTGTTCTACTTGTGCTGAAGTTTCTTGTGTTGCTAGTCTTCTCAGTTTTATAAGTTCCATAGTGAAGTTTCCAGACAGAAGGTTTTGGGACAAATCCAAGTAGAAAAGGTTTGGCAGATACCCAAACCATCCTGGGATGAAGCCCGTCATGTTGTTAAGTGATAGGTCTAGAACCTCAAGCTTATATAGTCTAGACAGCCACCTTGGAATTTGACCCTTGAATCCACAGCCACCTAAACCCAGGACTTGAAGATTTTGGAACTCGCCAGCTCTTATCAAGTTTTCATCTCCTGGCAGTGGTTCATTGTAAAAGTTTTTTGACAGCATTAAAATGCTGAGGTTTTTGCACCCTGTTAGGATGCGCAATGCACTGGTGATATTGTTTAGGCTATTATTAGAAAGGGATAAGAAGGATAGAGATTGTAAAGCCATTATGCTAGGCAAAACCTCTCCATTTAAACTATTAGTGGCCAAGCGAATTGCAGCCAAATTCTTGCATAAAGAAAGGCTTGCTGGCAATCTACCAGTGAAGAAATTATTTCCCAGGTCAATTGACCTAAGCTGAATGAACTTTGAGAAATCAAAAGCAGAAAGTTCACCTTCAAGGAGGTTGACCCTTAAACACAGCGTTGTAAGTCTAGTACAGTTCGTAAGAGATTGAGGCAGAGTGCCATTTAGTTTATTATTGTGAAGCAACAACTTTTCCAAGTTGGAGAGCATCCCAATATCGCGAGGAATCTTTCCTGTCAATTCATTACCATAGAGAGCAAGGGTTCTAAGGTTAATGAGGTTAATAATGCTCTCATCTATCACTCCAGAGAGCTTATTGGCAGGCAAGTAAAGTTCTTGCAACACTGAAACTGTGTAAATATCACTTGGAATTGCTCCCGAAAGATTATTGAAACCTGCTCGTAGTCTCAACAGATTGGAACACTGGCCAAAACCTTGTGAAATCGAGCCTACAAAGTCATTTTTGGAGAAATCAAGATGCTCGATTAAGGGCGAAAATCTGCAGACAGATGAAGGAATTGAACCAGAGAAGCTGTTGTTGCTGACATTAAATCTTTGCAAATTTAATGCTGACTGGAAAAATGAAGATTGGGTTATCCCATAAAAGCGGTTGCTGGATAAATCCACTGTTGTGGCAGTACTCGTTAGCTTATCAGAATCTGATAACTGCCCGGTGAGACGATTATGGCTCAAATCAATGATCACAAGGCGGTTCAAGGCCGTAAAAAATTCATCCGGGATAGGTCCAGAGAGCCAATTCTTTGACAGATTGAGTTGAGAGAGATGACTGAGGTTCACAATAGAGGGAGATATGGTTCCAATTAGCCCTTTCGACGGTAGCAATAGACTGTTCACCCCGTCACTCTCATCACATCCAACTCCTTCCCAGCTGCAGCAATCAACCGAAAGAGACCAATTCAGAGGAGATGGAGTACTAATACTCAGGTTGAATGATGATAAAGAATCTCGATCAAGTTGATTACATGAGCCATGACAGGTATATACAGAGCAAGAAAGAGTCACGACTACTAAAATTAACAGCACATCCAAGAAACACAAATGGGACGAGGACGAGGACGAAGACGAAGACGAAGAAGAAGAATAATAGAATGGAGACAAGGGCATGGCCGAAATAAGACGATTATATGTAGGATTTGATTCCTTGAAGATGGGTTTATTGCTTCTGATGATTCTTAGGAAAGCAACAGAAAATCAAGACCGATGATGGTACCAAAGATACTGAAATCAATCGTGTGGGTTCGTCCAGTTCTTTTCATCCAAGTTTGTGCAGGCCATCCACCAAGAGGAGGAGGGGCAGAGGGTAGAGAGGAAGATAAAACTGGGTGCTGTTAACATGGAGCAATATTAAAAGTTCAGTCTAAACTATCAAAAAAACCGTGTACTTTTGGGACGGCTGGCTGGTGGACTTTCATTAAGTTTTGCTTGTGCGTATATATTTGGTTTTTAGATAGTAAAAGTTTGATTTTATAAATGATTTTAGAATTGGGATCAATGTTCGAGTCACAAGAGCGTGATGTCAAGGGATGTACTGGTGGAACTCATTGAGCGTCTCCAATTATGGTGTAAAATTGAGTGTAAATTGATATATTCAAAATTACTTTCACTAAATTAATTTTTTTACTTGTAAATGTAACAAAAAGATGTAAGCTTCTGTTTGTTTGGCATTAATTTCTAGGTTTTAGAAGAATTCTGACCGTTGAGCCCCCATTTTGGACCAAGTTGTGACATGGTGGAGCCCACAATTTGAATAAAAAAAGGTAAAAAAAACTCATTATTTTTTGAATTTAATGTCAAACAAACAGGGGCTTTCTTGATTTATATTTTCTGTCGAAAAATGTAATTTGCATCTCTTCATTGAAGAAATTTTCAATCACTTTGAAAATCTAATTATTTTTTTTTACATTACCATTGGGAATGCTCTTAAACTTATTGGCAGGATCACTAAACAATAATGATCAAATGCTGGTTTTTAGATAAAATACTTAATGTTTGACATTACGGATATTTTATCATATAGAGAGGAGAAAGCGTATATCTTACGGGTTTAGTTGCAGGGGAAATTCACTGGCCCCCATAGCTACTTGATGAACATATTTTTCCCTGTATAGTAGTGACCACTTGTATGTAACAAACAAAAAGATAAGATTGGTGGTTGTGACTGCTACTATTTAGTAAATATTAAATAACGATACATATTGTAAAATAAAAATTACTTTAAACATTGATTATTTGGTACCAAGTTTGTTCGGATGCTAGTATGCTACATGACTTTTGACATTCGAAATCTTAAATTAATTTCTCATTTTTTTTTTTGTTAACGACGACTCAGCAATCTTCAAGATCTACGTTCATGATGATTTCCAATGTAGCAATTTTCAAGTCGTTCCATCCCTAACAAGGTTTCTCAAGACGAGGTGGCCGGTTGCTTTAATATCAATTGTTAGTTATTAAGAGGGTGTGTGGTAGAGATTAAAATCAGATTAAAATTGAAAATATAGCCGTTATTGTTGACTTTTATTAGACGGGTGGGACCCAATAACGGCCACATTTTCAATTTTAATTAGATTTTAAGTCGTACTAAACGGGGCCTAAGAACCTGTTGGTAACAATTAAAATTGAAAATATGGTCGTTATTGGGTCCCACCTGTCTAATAAAAGTCAACAATAACGGCTAATTTTTCAATTTTAATCCGATTTTAATCTATACCAAACATGCTCTAATTATGTAAGTACTCAATGTGCTTCTCAACTGTTTTAAGATAATGATATTTTGGTAGTGTTGAACGGTAAAAAGATTGACCGTAATTGGCAGTTTTGTTTTGAACGGCTTGGAAAAACCTATTCATAGTGATGGGATGGGTTATGAGGTATTTTTGTTAGTGTTGACAAGAGAAGAATTCCAATTTGTTAGTATATACATGAAATAAAGGTGATGGGCTGACATTTTCAGTTTAATGAGAATATCCTATCTGGTCCCCTACGTATGTATAATTACTATTTTGACCCGCCAAATCAAATTTATACTACACTATGAAAAATAAAATACATTTTATTGACAGCCACGAAAAAAATTACTATTGCATGTACCAAAAAAATATTCAAAATTTGTTACATTCGGTACTTCAAGTGCATATTTGGTATGTACGGTACTGAATAGCCTCGTTTTTTAGGTAGAGAAATTTATCAAATCATTTTTGTTATAAATGTTATTTGTCATTTTAATGCAGCTACTTTGAAAAGAATTATATTATTTAGCACCAATTGCACTAGAGCATCAGTTTGCATGGCAGCATGTGATATGTTTAATTAAAGGTGAAATTATGTGATTCATTTAATTTAACATATAATTTATTATTATTAATGATGTCACTTAGATTGATATTAAATATCAATGGTGTTAAATAACATTATTCTTCTGAAAATAGTTAAAAAATAGTATGATCAAAAGTAAACTGTAAAATGTCGGATAGTAGGTTAGAAATTGTTGATCATCTGATTAGATAAGAGTATTTGTTTACACCAACTCTGATATTAAAATGCCATAGGAAATAAAATGCTGGCTAAGACATGAGCAAAGCATTTGGGTAATTTGTACAAGTCAAACAAAAGGCATTGACATATATATCATTGACTATACAATAATTTGGATATATAGTGAAAAACGTAAGATTCGACCCAACTACACCTAGAGGGGAGTGATTAGGTGTAAATGCAAAATTAACTCTTTAATTAACAAGCAATAAGTCACAAGTTAATTATGTTTAAGTGATTAGTCAAACAACTCAATTAATCTTATCTTTGAATCCCGCAGTACTATCAAAACAATAAGAAAAATAGTAAACAACACCAAAATTGTTCACGAAGAAACCCAACACAGGAAAAATTTCGGGCACTTTGTCAGTCAAAGATCCACTATAAACTTTTGATAAACTTACAGACTACTAGCAAAATTGGCGACACAAGCTTTCTTATCTCCTGTCTGAAGTTTGAAGCAGCCCTCCTAGAATGTGCACACTAACACCAATCCTGGCTCTTCTTTGTGAAGCAGTCATCCTAGAATGAGCACACGAATTCCAATCCCGACTTTTTACGCAGTTTATCTTTTGTAGATCTTCCCAAGAACTCCTCGTTCTTCAGATTTTTCCTTGATCTTCAATGCAACAAAGTTAACAAAACAATCTTTCTAACTCACCTAAGCGAAGAAGGCAATCCGGTGTTTGATTTAGTGGATTTGATGTTTTCAATATGATGAGTGCATATATGATTGAAAGATTGAATTTTTGATCTTGTATAGGATGAATTCGCTCTAGAAAATAGTATGTTCAGTCTCTTACTCGTAGAATGTGCGGTGTCTCAATTTATAAGTTGGACAGTTTAGGTAGAATGGGTCAAGTAAAAAGTTTCGAAAATTGAAATTAGGTCTAGCCGAATAATATGTCGCTCGAGCGACAGTGGGGCGAAGGTTGAGTTAAGATATTCCTGCTTCATCTGCTCGAGCATGACTTTGGAGAATAGCTAGTGAAAAATCGGTGTGAATCCTTCTTGTTTCAAACATAAAACCTCAAACCCTAAGCTAACCTACCAACTATGAAACTTTACAATTTAGTCCATAAACTTTTATAATTGTTCAAGTTGGTCATTTTATTCACAGAATCGTCAATACAGCATATAAACCTATAGTATTAGATATGACCTAACAATTTAATTTTATATTTTTATTATTGTTCAATACATTACAATCCACGCCACCAAATAAATTGTAAATGGTAAACTCAATTATAATGAAGGTAAATTTTTTGAGATGTCTTAATCATGTTTTTCTATGTATATGTGAGGGAAAGTTTTATTGGTCCCTCGGTTTACAAGTTTATTTCATTATAGTCCCCAGCTTTAATGAAAGATATTGTAAAATAGATAAAGGCTCGTTTGATAGAGTTTCTATTTTTACTTCTACTTAAAGAATTTCATGGGGAAGCTACCTTAATTGGTATTTGAATAAATTCGAGGATAGCTTTTAGAGGAAATCACGTTAAGTCAATTTTCTCTAAAAACTTTTTCAATTAGAAAAAATATTTTTATAAAATTAATCAAATGGATTCAAAATATTTTTTTAATTTTAAAAACTTCTTTTGACTTGTTAAAAATATGCCAAACGGGTTCTAAATCTCAGGACTTTTTTTTAACAAAATGTGATATCAAGAAAGTAAGAACATATCCAACCCAACCCACTTAGGATGATGGTGGCTCTTTAGAGCATTATCACACATATATAATATAAAATGTCACGCATTTGGTAAATTATTCACCCATAATTTCGCCAGTCATTTACCAAGCAATGCAATGGTGGCCAATTGCACTAAACTATAATAATAATAATAATAATCATTAATCTAACACCACTTATTCAAAGTCAATTATGATTTCCCTTTAGATTTTCAATGGCTTATTGCTACTTTTATGATCACAACAAAAGATTCCAATCCATTAATAAACAATTGAAACTTGATACAGTAAAGTTAACAAAAAAAAAAAAAAGTTTGGCTGCTTGAATTCTTCTGGATTATTTTTAAACTAGTTAAAAAAAATTCAAAGTAACTAAATCCCCGTTTGATAAAAACGTGTACTTAGCCCCTATTTGATGACCATTATTCTAAAAAAAAAAAACAATATTTTAAATAGTAATTTTTTAGAGAATGTAAGGTTGAAAATTAATGAAAATTTTGGGTTTATAAAGAGGATGTAAAAAAAAAAAAACAAAAAAAAAAAAAGGTTTGAAAATAATAGTTGTCAAATAGGGGCTTAAAAAGTTAGGAAAAGTTATGTGTTCACGTGCAAAATTATTTTATTTAAAGAATGTGTTGTTGAAAATGAGGATCTAGCATGGGCTAAATCTCAAACAATTATAACAAAATCATACTCCTTATGTCCCACAAAGATATGATTGTTTCAATTTTCATACAGATTCAGAATATGTAATTAATATAGTTAGAAATAAATGTTTTTTTATATATATTTTTCTTAATATACTTCTATATTGAATAATGATTTAAATAGTAGTTCATATTTGTTGATAACAGTGCATATTAAATAAGAGTACGTTAGAAAATTAAGAAATTAAATATATTATCAACAAGGAAAGGAAAAATGGATAAGTAAACATATCTTTATGGGACGAAAGGAATATTAGTTATGACATATATTCCTTGTCTAATATGTTGTACTGAAATCGTATCAATCTTATTTCAAATATATTCCATACATATCCAAATTAGACAAGACCATTAAGACGTTTACTTCCAAATATATATGTAGTCATCAAGCACCACATCTTAAAAATGTAAAAAGGAGTTAATATATGTTAAGTCTCCAAGTTGCTTGGATCCATTCACAAAGCCAATTATGTTTTTGGGGAACATGTTTCAAGGACCAAGTTGGGGAAATAAACTAAAAATTAACATTACTTCTAATTTTATATCTGGTACGCCTCTTCTAGAGTGGCTCCAGAACATCGTCGACGTAGCTGCCAGCCAAGCGAATAAACATGGTCCACATTCCACATCACTTCGTACCGAACTATTGAGGTGGGATGGTCCATATTCATATTCGCGATAACTGAGGTCCAAGGCGATCGGAGTGCAATAAGATGAACTAGAAGGAGGTGGAGAGATGATACAAACAATAAAATTGTGGAGGTTCTATCCAAAACAATGATTTACGTCTTCTGTCACCAGGCTCTCTAGCACGAGCAGTGTCTTTTTACTATATTGATTGACTTATGGTGCAATTCAACTCTTTACAACACTTCCGATGACTTACAAATTAGGAGCATCGATCCTTAAACAATATTAAGTTTTACGGGACCTTAACACGACCTACTATTGAGCTTTCACTGAACCTCAATATGACTTACACTATTGAACTTTAAGGGACCTCAATACGATCAACACTTTATCAAAGTGATTTTACAGTGCAATTCATCTTTTGATAAATAATACAAAAAAACTAAGAACTAAGAGATGCTAACACTTTAATGAATAGTAATAAATGATAGCTCAAGTGTTAGATAAATTTTTTTTGATAAATATGAAAATAAAAAATTAGATTCAATCAATCAAAGTGTTTCAATGAGAAGATGAAGATGAAATAAATGCAAAGTAGGTAAAAAAATCTTCTCAAGATATATATATCTTTCAATGAATAATTGTGATTCATTAAATTCTAAGTGAGAAGTGAGAAATTTTGATGAATATGATGATTTTACAAGTGTGATTCGATCAATCAAAGTTTTCAATATGAAGAAATATAAAAGTTTATGCAAGGTAAGTGCAAAAAATTTCTTCAAAAATATATTTCTCTTTTAAAATTGATATAAATAATTTAAGCACAAAGATAAATAAAAAACTTTGATGAGAGAAATAATTCAAAAAGTTTGATTCAACAATCAAGGTTTTTGTTACAAAAAAATAATGAAATTAATATAAAAATGTAAGCTCAAACACGGTTTTTCACAAATATATTTCATAAGAAAACTCTCTTCTAATCGTTTATGAATGCATAGTAAAGTGTTATTTATAACAGTCAAAACGTCCAAAGTTTCAACCTAATCGAACGACCAACCAGATATCCGCCACTGAAGTAGACGACTAAACTAGTCGTTGTGCGCCAGAAAACAGAACAATTAAAAAAATGACATTTGGCGAACTGGATGTCCACTTGGTCAATTGGACGTTTAGTTGACTTTGACTTTTTTTTAAAAAAATGTGGGCTCTTGAATGAGTAGCTATATCAAGTTGAAATTGAAAAATAATTTTTTATGCAAGTATTTTTATGAAATTATCTTTTCGTGTATAAAACGATTTTTGAACTTTAATCATTCATTACTAAATATTAAAGTATTAGTAGAAGTCTAGTTTTTTTTATCTTGTTTCGAAGTTTGCCTCTTAGACTTCTCGTCTTGATCTTTCTTTGATGTTGTCTCTCATACTTTTGATCTTACTTTTTCTTGACATTTGTCTTTTAAGCTCCCGTCTCAAATGATTTGATCTGAATGTTTAGCTTCCACTTTGATTTTCATTTCGAATCCGATTTATATGTTGAGCTTGATTGATTTTAATATTGAACTATCATCACCCAAAATCAATTGTTAGAAACAATATTAATCTTGTTTGTTATAATTAAAACATTAAGAATGAAATCAACAAGAGGTCAACACTATCACATCGCCTCATCCGTATTAAATAAATGATCTTTTGTATAAAGACCAAGCCAAAATAGGATCCACATGATTGATTGATGTGATATATGAAAGTAGACGCCAATAAGTCAAATCACTACATACACTCATTAGAGGGCATTAAATGCTCGTCAATCTATGGACTGATTGATTGACACGTAGGAGAGGGCACCTCGTCCAGGAGATAAGACCACGTGTTCCTCCATCTAATGATCCTAAATCTGCCTCTTCCTCTATAAATAGCAACATAGCAGCAATTGAAAGGTAATGTAATTCTTCACATAATTCTCTTTGCCTTGCTATTTTGAATCAAATGTGCTTCTTCCTTCTTCTTCGACATTAACTAGTTTGACTGTTAGAGTATCGCAATTACCTCCACCACAACCGGAAAAGGCCACTTGTGACTAATGGTTTGTTGTCATCCGTAAGAAGCTATCTACATGAAATGTTTACCTGTTTGTCACATAACCCTTACGAAAATTGAGCTCAACAGATTTGCGTCGTTTGTGAGAAACCACACATAACCACAATCATCATCATTAACGAACCACAATCATCATCATTAACGAAGCCCGCTAGAAAAAATATTTTTGTTTTTCCCTTTGAAGAAAGGTGTTGTTATTGGACAAAGAACAAGTGAAAGCCATAAATCTCAAAATACTACTTTGGGAGGATATCTCCATGAAAAATGAAGTTATTTGAGATCAAATTTGCTCAATATACAATTCTTTGAAGAAAAGAATATATCCACCATAAGTTAAAGTAATGAAGAAGGTGCTCGAACTAATATAGACAAAACTAGCCCCATCATGATTATCGTCAACGTGGAAAGGTGGCTGCCTACCATACAAGGGAAATGGGGCAAATTGCTGCTAATAAGCGTGTTTTTGCATATTTATTTTACTTAAATGAATCACCCAAGGAAATAGAACAATGCAAACAAGAGGAGAAAATGATCAAAATCGTGTAAAATTGTGAATTTGGGGACCAAAATGCACAAGTGCAGAAAGTTAAAGGACCTTCTATGCAATTTTTGGAGGACATGATTGAAATGAAAGTCAAGATGTAAGGATCAAATTCTACAAGATCAAAGTTGACGGACCAAGCATGCAAATAGTGGATGACTAAGCTAGACGATATGAAAGCAGAAAGGACTTGCACGCGCGAGAGGCTTAAAAACTAACCCGAGAGCAAAACACAATGCCCCCACGAGCGCCACTTTCCGACTGGGGCAGTTTTTACTATTTTTGCCAAATTTTGGAGACTTTTTTGGGCAATTTTTAGGACACATTTTTGGACATTTTTAAGCCAAATTCGGCTCCTTTTCCTTATTATTATTCATGATCTAATCTTCTTTCCTTGAGTTTTCTTTTCATTCTTCATTCTTCTTTTCTCTTCCTTTTATTTTCCTTTTTATCTTCTTGGTATTTTTGGAGCAAATCATAAAACGCAAGGAGAATACATTCAAGAAGGTAGAGAGAATTTGGGAAAATCAAGTTTAAGCCTTTAACATCTTCAAAAATCCAACAAAAAAGGGGTTGTATCTTAAATCTTGTATTTTCTTCATTATTATCTTCTACTTGCAATGTATTGTATAAAATATTCTCTCTCTTTTTTTTTTAATCATATATTTAACATGGGCTAAATTCATTGTATCGGAATCTATGGTAGTAGTTTAACTCATCTTTAATTAATTTTATTATTTTCTCTTTAATGTTAAAATACCTATTTTCATGTGTATTTATTATTGCATTGAATGGCATTCATTTATATGGGAATTAAATGATTGAGTTTAGTGATTTGTATATCGTTCGAGAGAAGATTGTATATTTTAAACCAAATAGTAGATACCTTAGGTTTTTATAGGGGATAGAGATGCATCCCTAACTTTAGGTGAACTATTAAGCTGTTTTCATTACGATTTAATGTGGTTGTTTGGTTTTAATCGACACAGAGATATGATAAGTTAAACTAATTAATTAGGATTAATCTCGCTCAATAGAGGTAATTAACTAAAATTGAAAAATCGAGTCGAGTCTAATATCTTAAATGAGTAGCTTATTAATTGGCTTGTGGAGAAATTAATTAAGCGACAGTTAAGCGAAACCATGAATCTCAACCACGTTTTTCTTCCAAAATTCCTAAGTGTTTATGTTTTCTTATTATGTATATTTTGTAGTTAATTTTCCTTATTTTTCAAAATCAGATTTTATTGTGTATGTTTTTTATTCTTAAAATTAAATTGACTAAAGTTTTGTAATCGAAAGTAAACATTTCAAGAGGAATCGAAACCTCGGACTCAAAAAGTCCATCTTGTTACTAGAATGCGACCCGTGCATTTGCGGTTTGCACTTTTATAGCAAAAATGTTTTTGGTACCATTGTCAGGGAATATTTTTATTTTGATTACCACTTTAATTAATTTTAATTTTAACAAAACTTTTTGTCTACTTGTTTGTTTTTATTATTTTATATTTGCCTAATCCCCGTATTTTTAATCTATCTTGTATTGGTATTCTCTCCTTGTACTTTTCAGCTATAGTTGCATTATTAAAATTTTGTAAAGTAACAAAGTGTGTTTACAATGTCTAATCTCTATATTGACTTTGAAAACATGCTTAGAGGTCCAAAATATGAAATTTGTCAAGTGAAACATTGTACAGGGCAATGCTTGTATTTGTGCTTTGATGCCTCAATATTGAACTTCTTTTGTTTAGGCAATATTTGAAATGTAGAAAATAAGCACCAGACAATTTCGATGATAGTTACATGCTCGTGGAGGTTTATGTACCTGATGATTGGGACGAGAATATTAAATATTCAAGAGATGGTCCTCCATTTTATAATGAGAAGGTACTTGCAAATTGCAAAGTATTGCCATGAACTTGCCAATTTGGATGTAGATGACATGCTTGTCGAAAATTACAAATATTGGGATAGATTTTAAAAGTGAGGGTATAATCCACTCGATGAAGTTAATAGAAAAGGCTTGCCATTGCCCGTGGACTTTGATTGCGGACCAATCATTCAACCCGATGAGAGTTCAATCATTGATGAGGAGCCTAAAATGAGTTAAATTTAATCATAACAGAGCTAAACGATAATGTGGCAATCAATGAGGAAAAAATCAACTCACATTCTTCCGACTTAGTTGATTGCCAAGAAATTGATTTTGTGATTAAACCCGATGAGGAAGTAAAAATTTTCATAGTTAAATTTGAATTGAATGGAATGGAATAGGCAAGTCCTATTATATGGAAATGGACAATAATGGAAAGGGACAATGGGCAAGGCATTCAAAGTCAAACGAAGAAAAATGGGCAAGGCATTCAAAGTCTTCTTTAGATGCTCATGAGTTAATTTCCAAAGTCGAGCCAATAACTATAAAAAAACGTTTATTGGGAGGCAACCCAGTTTTTTCTTAACTTTTAATCTTTTTATTTAATTTTACGCATCTTCTTATTTTTATTTGATTTGCTATCATTGTTTTTGTGGGTAATTTTGTAAGTCCCACATACACGTGATTCCAAACAGGTTTGGGGAAAAATTGGTGTACAAGAAGGTCACTTGCCCAAATTCATCAAAAGTATCGCAAGTCCAATTTAAGCATTGGTACCTCTTCACAAATGTACAACCGGGGAAGTTTCGTTATCCTCTATTCTCTTTTATCTTGTTCTTTACACATTGAGGACAATGTGTAATTTAAGTTTGGGGATGACTGTACTTTAATTGTCATGATTTTGTATTGACTTGTTAGATAGCCTTGCAAGCATAGGATTGCTTTTAAAATTGTTGTTGATCATGAGCTATGCATGACCAAATATGCTATTTGTGCCTAATTTATTTTTTTTCAAAAACATTTGCTTGTCAATGTGAGATCCCAAGTTACTTTAAGCACAATAGTCATGATTAATTGTTATCTAGATGTGAAAATTTTGGATTCATGGATAGATTTTTGAATTGGTAGGAACTAGGTTGTCAATTGTGCATAAATTTTATGAACCTTACATTTTTTTCTCTTTCATTTAACCATATAATGAGATAAATTTGGGTGTGGTCAGACGGTGAGGGATATTATCCAGAAATGTGTTGATTCCATGCATGTGAACATATTTGTCTGAAGTGTCTTTGGCTAATTATAAGTTGGCTAATGACCATATGTTAGGGATCTAAGCCCATTTATTTTGTCATGCTAAAAAGGGACATTGTACTTGTTGATTCTTGTCTCACTCTGTAGCCTTTTTTACTTGAGTTGGTAAGTCCGTAGGGGTATCTCAATACCTGGTACTCTTTGGTTTAAAAAATTGGAGAGTTATCGACCTTATATTCGCTACATTAGTCAAAAAGAAAGCTTAAGGGATTGATGTCAATCATGAGCTTTTATTGAAAATCTTGATGAAAATTATATAGTTGTATTTGATGTTTGGGCTTAGATAACTAGTGGGTTTGAATTACTTAGTATAAACTTAAATGTCGAAGTACTCATCTGGTGAAGAATCGTCACACTGATATATTTTTGACATTGCCGATTAGGCCCAACCAAACTAGAGTGGGAAAAGAAATGAGTGATTTGAAATCAACATTTAGATTTAGAGTTGGGAAAAGAAAGTAAATATATATTTAAGGAATGTGAATCTCATGAATGGGAAATGAAATATTTAACCACAAAGGGTCGTGTTGTAACTAATTTGAAATTTTTTCGTCTTGACAACTTTTTTTCTAATTTAGATGATGAATGAAAGTGACTACGCACATACATACACCGATTGAACATTTGATAAGCTTTAATTGTTTTAGTAGCATTATTTGGTGCATATTTGTGAATCAATTACACAATTTTACACTCATTGATATTTTTAACTAGCTATCTAATGTATTGATCATTATCACATGTGCTTGATTGTAGATAATTTTACTGGGGACGAGCAAGAACTTAAGTTTGGAGGTATTTGATAAATGTGTTTTTGCCAACTTATTTAATACCTAAATGAGCTTAAATATTGATTAAATGAGTGAGTTTTTACCAACAGTTATGTAGTTATTGCATTCGTAGGTAAAAATCATCCAAGAAAATAGAACAACACAAAAAAGAGGAAAAAAATGATCAAAATCGTAAAAAAATTGTGAATTCAGGGACCAAAATGCACAAGTGCAAAAAGTTAAAGGAGCTTGGATGCAACTTTTGGATGGCATGATTGAAATGAAAGTCAAAATTTGAGGACTAGATTGTACAAGATCAAAGTTAAAGGACATGCATGCAAATAATGGAGGACTAAGCTGAACGTTATGAAAGCAGAAAAGACTTGCGCGCACGGGGGAGACTTAAAAACCCAAGAGCAAAATGCAATGCCCACACAGCTTTCTGGCTGGGGCCCTTTTTGCTGTTTTTGCCAGATTTTTGGGGCATTTGGACAATTCTTAGGACATGTTTCTATGGCTTTTATAAGCCAAATTCGGCCCATTTTCCTTATTATTATTCATGATCTAGTCTTATTCCATTGAGTTTTATTTTCATTTTCTCTTCCTTTTTATTTTCTTGATATTTTTGGTAGGGATGACAATAGGGCGGGTTGGGGCGAGGCCCTTGCCCCGTTTACTACCCCTTCTTAATTTTTTTTTGATAATTCATTTAATTGTCCACATTCGTTAGATTGAGACAATAATATATTTTTTAATCTTTACTTATTTTTAAAGGTTAAATTATTCAAATATATTTGGTAAACTAAGACTTTTATTGTTTGTCATATTTTTTTTTAGATAATTTTAGTTACCATTTTCTATTAGAACTAATGAAATTTCGTGAAAATTTTCATTTAAAGTATTGAATTCTAAAAAAAAAATTAAACGGGACGGGGTACCCATTACCCATTCTGCCCTGAACCCGATCCTAGGCAAAGTTACACGCCCGGTCCCAAGCCTGAATACCCAATTAAGCGGGTAATCCCCGCCCCAAGAGTATTGAGTTTGTTGGGATATTTTGTCATCCTTAATTTTTGGTGCTAATCATAGAGTAGAAGGAGAATACATTCAAGGAGGTAGAGAGAATTTGGGAAAATCAAGTTCAAACCTTTAACATCTTCAAAAATCCAACAAAAAAGGGTTGCATTTTGAATCGTGTATTTTCTTCATTATTATCTTCTACTTGTAAATCATATATTCAACATGGGCTAAATTTCTTGTGTTGGGATCTATGGTAGTAATTTAACCCAACTTTAATTAATTTTATTATTTGTTTTTTAATGTTAAAATACTTATTTAATTATTGTGTTGAATGTCTTTCATTCATATGGCCATTAAATGTTGAGTTTAGTGATTTGTACATCGTTCGAGAGAAGACTATATATTTTAGACCAAATAATAGATAACATAGGTTTGTGTACGAGATAGAGATATATCATTAGCCATAGGTGACCTATTGAACTATTTTCACAAAGATTTAATGCAGTTGTTTGGTTTTAATCGACATAGAGATATAGTAAGTTAAACCAATCAATTAAGATGAATTCCGTTCAAAAGAGGTAATTAACTAAAATTGAAAAATCAGGTCTAACGTCATAAATGAGTAATTTATTAATTGACTTGTTGATAAATTAATTAGGCAACAATTTAGCGAAACCATGAATTACAACCACATTTTTGCTCCAAAATTCCTAAGTATTTATGTTTTCTTATTATGCAGATTTTTAGTTAATTTTTTTTATTTTCCAAAATCAAATTTTATTGTGTGTTTGTTTTTATTATTAAAATTAAATTGACTAAAGTTGTGTAATCGAAAGGAAACATTCCTCGAGAGATCGACAATCCGGACTAAAAATTTCCCTTTATTACTTAAACGCGACCGTGTACTTGTGGTTTACACTTTTATAGTGAACAACTGCTAATGTGAAGGGTATTACAACACAGAACGCGACCATGTAGAAACACATGCAAATGAATAGGCAAAGGGGGCAACATATGCCACAAAATGAGCCTCAACGAGGCCCTTTTGATCAATAAAAAGAGGAAGAAGTACAAAGCCAAGGGCTCATTCTAGTAGCATAGACAAAGGGCTAGCCCGGATGAAAGGAAAAGTGGGAATAGATGTGTCTTCAAATTATGCATCCGATCGACCCTCCAATAATCCACTTTTCAGAGAGGCCAACTTTTTTCTTGAATACGAGCAGGAATGGGAAACCCAAAGATCCGTTAGTGTTTTTTACAAGATCGGACTAAACATGCCTAGAAATGCCTTCAAAAATCACCCCCCATCTCTAGGTCCCATATACAAATGCATAGGCGTCAAAATGAACCTTCGCCTAGAAATAGGCGAGAGAGGAGAGTCGTTGAGGATGCAAGAAGTCAATTAGGACCTTCTCAACCATCTCCGTATGAAGTTGAAGAAGGAGATTCCGAATGGCCATGCCAATCGTATGAGCTCAATGATGATGATAACAACCTTTCTTTCTTGTTGAAACTTCAAAGGGCATGAATGCCAAACCACTTTGTTCCTCCGAAGATCCCTTTATATAAAGGTAAAGGAGACCTAGCTAAACACCTCAACAATTACAAAACTCACATGAGCCTGAGAGATGTTTCACCGGCTCTGAAATGCAGGGCCCTCAACCTATCCCTCATTGGAGCAATCGAGGTATGGTACGAAACAATCTCAGTTGGAAGCATCAGGAGCTGGCCTGACATTAAAAAGGCCTTCTTGAATCGGTACTAGGTCAATAAGGACGGAGAAGCTCCAGTCCAGATCATTCACAACTTTTCTTAAAGTTTCCCATTCAGAGCATCATCCTCAATTAAGGACCTCACCTTCACTCTTGATTCTACCTTCAACATCCTATATTGCAAGTCCACGCATTATATAAATATCTATACATGGA
>CAIGRO010001015.1:0-16108 GCA_903798355.1 Fraxinus baroniana
TTTTAAAGTTCAATATTAAAAGTGTGTTTGATGGATATTATTGAGGATATGATGTATTTTAAGTAATGATATGATGTGAAATATGTGATTAAAAAATAAGGAAAAGTTATTGATGTGATAAAAAAATATTATTTTATTAAAGAATGTGTGATTGAAAATGAGAATTGATTTACTGTAGAAAATCAGAATCTGTACCAAACAGGCCCTTAAAATAATTATACTTTTTTTTTCCTTCATTTGATATTTTTGTCCTACCAGCTTTTTAACGGACAAAGTTTTTAACGAGGCAAATATTGTGTAGTTAATTATTCAAGGAGCTCAGTATTATAAGTTATTAAAATGTGAATCTCGGCAACCCTAATTATTATGACTAACGTAACCATACAACCTTAATCCTTACTCATAAATATAGGACTTTTTATTCTCAATAAAATAGACCAAAATCTATTGACTCCCTCTATTTTCTCTTTAGTTTATAACATAAGTTTATTTTTAAATTACACAATCGTTGAACTTTACACTTGATGTCGCTTATACCATTGAACTTCAAATCATTTTGGTTACATCACCGAACTTTAAAACCCATCTAAGTTGTGCTACTATGTTAGTCGACCATTCATTTTTTTTAAAAAAATAACTTTCATGTCATTAATGTTTTGTTTATACTTTATTCATTCATATAACCAGTCACGTCATATTTCACATCAATTGCTGTCAAACTTTGCATTGTGTTACTTGTACCGTTGAGTTTGAATTGTTTCATTTACCACATCAATCTTTAAAACTCATTCACCCCTCTTAAAATTAATAAAAATGATAAAAAGAAATTAAGTGTCAATGTGAAACGTTATATAAAATTGAATAGTCATGACAGAATAAAATCAAATTTGGTAATTATAGTGACATTAAATATGAAGTTGGGTCATGATGAAATAAAATCAAATTGAGTAGTTGACACCGGATACAAAAATAGTGCAACTCATAACCTAGAGGTGGCAATGGATCTAACTAAGCCGACTCGGCTCGTATACGCAAGAGTTCGGCTCAACTCGTGAGCTCGTGGCTCGTGGACTGAGCTGAGTTTCAGCTCGCGAGCTCGTCATATTTTTTTTATATATAAGATAAGACTTTAACAAAAAAAAAAAACAACAAAACAAAACAAAACAAAAAAGGTAAACCCTCGATTTTAGACGAGTTCACGAGCCGCTTGCCCAACAAGCTATATTGGTTGGCTTGTGTTCGGACTCGTCAAAATAGCGGCCCTTTTGTCACCACTATCAAAAATGGGCCCCATCCATTGTAGGCAATCAGTAGACGCATGTTTTTTTTCTGAATCTTACTACACGTACAAAATGGTATTTAAAATAGTGAAGTGACGCCCCCTATTGGATGGGGCGACTGGCCCTATAGCCGTCCCTCCAAATAGGCCGTCACTTGACCATTTTTTGATCATTTTGACCATTATTTTGTAGAGGATAATCCTTATATCTGTACTCCTAATCAGTCCGTTCAAGGGTGAACATTTTGGATTAAAACCTCAAAAACCCCAGTACCATTGTCGACTCTGCGGACAGTAATCCGAGATTAAGCATTATCTATAGATTCTACAACAATGGTGGTTTCGAATTTTGTAATGACCCAAAAATCCCCTTGTTTGCTGCGTAGTCTTTTGTTTCGTTTCTCAGCTTTCTCTCGCACGCCCAGTTGCCACTTCAATTGCCAGAACAGGAGTAACCCAATTCACATAACCAGGAGATTTACAAGCTGTCACCGCAGTTTTAATCTTCCTTCTACACATGGTTTTAAGGTCTCGGGCGGTTCTGAATTGGGGTTTAGATTTTCGGGTCATCGGTCTTTTCGGGTTTCCAGTGGCGGTGGTTCCGGTGGTGGAGCAGGTAGTTTTGGAGGTCCCGGTGGTGGAAACCCCGGTGGAAGAGGTGGCGATGGTGGTGGGAGTGATTTGCCACTGCTTTCATGGTAAGATTGTAACTTCATAAAATATTTATTTTCTTTACTGTTCAGTGCATGTTTGGCAATGCTTAATTTTTTTACGAACAAGTTACTTATTAGATCCTACCTTACCAAGAACTAAAAGCAACCTTTTTTAACTTATAAATAATAATAAAGGTAACACTTTTGTTTAAAATTAAACATTTACTTGAAGTAATTTAAGTTATTTTAAACTTAGTAAAACATGATGTTAATGTGCGCTTTTTTTCTAACAATTGTATTTTCTTAAAACTAAATAAATGTAAATATCAGAAAATGTGAGGCGGCCAAAATTATACATAAAAAAAATTAAAAATGTGGAATATAGAGTTCAATAAAATTATTTAGTGATTATTCAAGGGGTCTTAAAGGCAGTTTTCATACTAAAAATGCCCTTCCCCTTAAAGTTCAGAGTTACAATTTAATAGCGCTTCAATGCTTAGGTCAATTTTAAATTGCTGGAAAATCATTAGAAAGGAAAAAAAAAATATGTAAAATCCGAAAAATATTTAAGCTTGATTTAATGAATCTTGAAGGGTTCCAGCAACTCTGTTGCTGCAAGATGAATTCTTTTAGACGAGTATGATGAAACCAAAATATTATCCGAAGAATTAGGATGAAGTTTTATTATCTATTTAATATGTGGCTGCTTCATGGACTGGCATGAACCTATAAGAAAAATGGATGTGTTTAGAATTACAAAACACGCATCACAGATGTTCAGTATAGTTAGAAGAGTCTAAAAGATGAATGGAGTACTGTGGCAACTTTGAAAGGTGTTGTATGCATTATGTCTTTCCAATTGAAGCTAAGATTCAACCCTGAGGGGTTGCTCAATTGGTGAGCCTTGAGTTTGCTCCCCAATGATCATCAGTTTAAGTCCCCTCAAGGCATTGAGGTGAGTATCATGTCGTAAACTTCAAGGTGCCGTGGGATTAGTTGAGGTGCGCGCAAGCTAGTTCGGACATCCACTGTTATCAAAAAAAAAATTGAAGCTAAGATTCATTATAAAATATGTTCAATTGTAATTTGTTTATGTCGTATAGATGTGGCAATATTCTTTGGTGCTATTGTTGAATGTACCCTTTCAAAAGTGCAAATGCCTAGATGTTTGAATTTTGTTTTCATAGTATCGTAAATAATTATGCATTCCTGTGATCCTTTCCATGTAAAATCTTTCATACTCTGCTTGTCAAATTGTTGTTACTTGTCCTTCTTGCTTTATGTTGGAATTATGTAAATTATGTGGCAGAAGAATTTTTCTTCCATTAATTTTTGTAACCCCTACAGCTAATTTTTCATCTGATTAATAGTATCTTTATTCCCACATAAACTCAATTTTCATCTCTATGCAGGTATCTGTCTCTTCTTGTCAAGTATCCTGTGATGACGAAAGCTGTCACATCCGCACTTTTGACTTTAGTTGGTGATCTGATCTGTCAGGTAAACTACTATGCCCTTACGATCGAGATCATACACCAATTAAAAGGGAGAGACTTCGAATTAAATATTCCGTTGTTCCTCTTCTTGATTGTGAGCTGGTTGCCAAAAGCTGCAGGTACATTTGTGATGTTGTAGCTGGACAAGAATTCTGAATGGGCTGCCTTCAGTTAATTTTAGCATAGATTAAGGTTGTATAGTTCTAAAATAAGAGCTTTAATTAGTCAAACAAAAATGGGTAAAAAGAGCTCATTTAGCCCTGTTTGGTTTAGCTAAAAAAATTGATAAAAATCTAATTCAAAGTCAATAATTGATTTTAACCACACATTTCATGAGACCTACAACTTTTATCAACTTTTCAACCACATGTGTTGTCGTGTTTTCAAAATCTACTAAAAATATTATTTTTAGAAAAACCAGACAAGGGGTTAAAAGGACTGCATACTCCAGAAAGGAATTGTTGAATTTGAAGAGTGTATAATACTGACTTAGTTTTCAACATCGTTGCCATAGCCCATAGGCAAGCTGAAAAGCTAATGTCCCTGGTGGAATTAAAAATGGAAAGTTTTTAGTTTGTTTGCTTAGTCTCATCTTTTTCCTTAGCATGACAAATAGTTTGTTTAAAGCCTGCTTTCTAGAAACAAAATCTTTCATTTTATGACATTTAATAATATAAATTTCACATATGTACTTCACATAGCACTTGCATTCCTTCCTTTCCACTATACCCCACATGAAAGAAAAAGAAAAGAAATTGTGCTTTAGATACATGTAATGGAATTTAACTAGAAGTGAATTAAGAAATTAGCTCTAGATACCTATATAATGTTTTATTTATGACATTCCTGCTTGTACATCATCAATTATGGAATATGATTACTTGATTTTCTGATGATTTAACTTAAAGATCAATATACATATTTCTTGTATCGAGGACAAGTGGACTTTCCACAATTAGTTAATGTTTTCAGTTGTGGTTCATTTTAATTACTTGAAATTATCGTATTTGGGCTAACAATTTCCAAGTATTTTTTAATATTTTTGTTATATGCCTCAGCTTGTGATTGATCAAGTACCATCCCTAGACTTGAAGAGGACATCTATTTTCACACTGTTGGGGCTGGTTTTGGTGGGTCCAACATTGCATTTCTGGTAATGGCTTCAATCTTTTCTCTAAAATATATTTCACGTGTATTAAATTTTATGCTTAATTACGATTTATGGGCTTCATACTTTGTGCCAAAATAATTAGGATTGTTTGGATAGAAAGATTTTTCTCTTAGTATGTTTCAGATCAACAATCCAGAAGTTTCCTTGGTTGTTTGATACCCAATTTAGAGTGGGGATCTGAAGTCTACTGGCAAAAATTGAGTGATTCGAGACACACATTAAATGGATTTCAAATTCTCCCAATTCAGGTTTCTGTCAAGAGGGAGGGGTGGAAATGATAGCAGTTCGTTGAGAAAAGAGTTGGTGGTGAGGAGAGGGGGGTTATTGCTGTCACGGGACAGATTAGTGGTGGTGAGAAGGGAGTGATGGTGGAGATGAGAGGGTGGCGTGGTAATCATCGTCTACTTAGTGGTGGCAGTTTGTTGAGAAAAGAGATGGCGGTGAGGAGAGGGGAGTTATTGCTGTCGCGGAACAGATGAGTGGTGTGTTGAGAAGGGAGTGATGGTGGAGAACTGGAGATGAGAGGGTGGGTGGGTGCAGTGGTAATCATCGTCTACGTAGTATGTTATGCAGTTCTCTGTTACTGATCAGGCGTTACATGGTACCCAAAATATTATGAAATAAGCAACCTTATTGTGCTACATATGGTGTGTAGTAGGTTGTCCAATAATCAATTGCTATTTAGACAATTGATAATTAACCAAACAGCCAATTGTTCTGGATTTTACTTGGATAACTGCTTATTGTTTAACTAATGGTATTTTTCTAGAATTCTCTTCAACAATGTATTTGTTTTAAATGAGGATAGTCATTCTAAAAGAAGGTCAAAACCTTTTCATTTCTCAATATGTTGAGTATCAAAGCATACACAGAAGTTTGAGTTTGGATTTTAAAAAACCAATGAAAACTTCAGCAAGTTTTTAAACCTATTTTTCCCTGTTTGGTTTTGTTAATAAATAGATTTTTAGTAGAATTTGATAAAAGTTATGAAATGCATGATAGAAAAATTGATAAAAGTTGTGAGTTCCATGTAATATGTTTTCGAAAAATGAGTTTTGTGAAATGGGGGACAAAACAGGTGCTTAATAACCTGACTGGTGTTCAAGTTCTGTTTATGAATATTGGACTCAATAGGATGCTGTGCCAATAGATTTTGAAATCAATTGCAAATTTTATTGATGAATAAGAATTGTAGTGGTTCTATAAGTACATGGCTTTATTGCCTCCAAACGAGGAATTTGAAATACTTTCTCCCTTGCTACCCAAGTGAACTCCACCCTCGGACTAAACTGATCCATCCAAATGCAACTCTAATCTACTTATCCACAATCTCTAATTTACACCAAATTCTGGATATGCAACAAAATCCATAGGAACTTCTGTTTAAACAAAATGCTGATGGTATTTGATGATGAAACCTTCGAATCCATAAAAAAGTGAAACTTGTTTGTCATCAGTTCACAAATCTATTTAAAATAAAAGGGGAGGATAAAAACAACTATTGCTTCATGCTAGACTACGCCCAATTTATTTGTACTGTCAAGTTTTTGGAACTAGTTGATCTACACTGGTATTTCTTTCAGTTGAAGATTCGTGGTCTAGGACTAGACATGGACTGTTGCTTGGACTCTTCACTTTAGATGAAGTACCTGTGTTGGACACCTAAGAAGCACCGACACGGACACGAGTGTCCGACACGATACGTGTCGGACACGTCGACACGTGATTTTTAAAATAAGTTCCGACACGATACGTCTCCGACACGTTAATTACAAATTTTTTTTTTAGATTATTTTAATTTTATAGTCTAAAGTAATAATTTTTTATACTTATTGAATCATATATATAATGATAAATAAAAATAAAAATTGACATTAAATTCATAAATGTTTTTCTTGATAACATAAATATTTTCGGAATACAAGTTTGACGGTTTGTTGAAAAGTGAAATGGTACAAAATAATTCAAACAAATTATTATATATTGTTTTTTTCAAAAAATACAGTATTACAACCTGCTAACATTAATGACTTTACAGTGGTGGCCCCAATTTGAAATTTTTACGTCTAAAAAAATTCATTTCAGCATCTTTTCCTGTACACTTTTTCCTTTCCCAGATTGTTTTCTTTTCTTTTCCCCCAAACACCTTTCCCCAGACGTGGACTACTGAAGAAGGTGCCAGAGTCTCTTCCTCTTCTCCGCCGGAGGGTCTTCGTCTTCCAGGTCTCGTTCTCTTATCTGTTATGCCTATCGGACACCGATACGTTGCCGCCGGCAGCGTGTCGGTGCTTCTGAGTTGGACACACATGACAAGGATAAGGGTATGAGATCCTTCTTGAATTCTATAAATCCAACCAATATAAATTTCCAAGTAATTTTAAGTTTATAAGGCGTATCCACGTACTAAATTTTGGATCACTTTTAGCCGTATCTCGATTTCCTAGATTTTTAAAAGAAAATGACCTGACTCCTAGACATGTATCCATATTAGACATCCACACACAAGTCCAAGCAACATAGGGCTTAGGGAAACTGTTCACAATAGAGCATTTCTTTTTCTTTTTGAAACTTCTATATGCTAAAGAGTAATTCCACCCCTATTAATTTGAGTACTTGCTAAAGTAAGAACTAAGGCTGTGAAAGAGCCAAGCGAATTCAGTATTGTGTCGCTAAGGATTGGATCTGAAGCTAGTAACCTCTGTAATGGAATCTAACTTCTGTTTATTATCCTATCTTTATTTTATTTTCTTGTATGCTCAGTGAAGCTTGATGTGTCTGTACTCCAGTTGATTTCCATTTTATCTCCACAAGCCATTTTGGAGGACACTTGTGCTCATCACATAATTTATTCCCTTTTTCGTTTTCTTTATTCCTCATGGGGTGAGTTAAATAGCTGACTGCCCTTGGAACAGAAATTTCCTGCTTTCTCAAGCGATTGTTTACATGTCAGAGTAACTTGACTTGTCTTGTACGAATAGAATCTAAAATCTCTGTGGCGTTTCTCTCTTCAACTGATAGAACCTATTACACATGAAGGTATCTGTATTTAAGTAAATTGATCACAAAACCTGGAGCATCAGGTGCTTTCTTGCGGCTTTTACTTGATCAGGTAACATCTTTCTGCTGCTTGATTATCTTATCTAATATCCCTTTCATACTGTCACTATGTATCACGATTTGACTTCTTGAGTATTTCTAATGAATTTGACCTGATCTAATGCAGTTTCTTTTCGCGCCCACTTTTATTGGAGTTTTCTTATCTACACTGGTGACATTGGAGGGAAGGCCATCACATGTAATTCCGAAGCTAAAACAGGTGTTGCTAAAGATCTTTCATTTTTATATTTGTACTTCCATTAAGATTTGGATGCACACCCAATAAGAATTTAGTTGACTTGTCATGGTAGTATCTAAACCTGTTTTTTGTAGGAGTGGTTCCCTTCTGTTCTTGCAAATTGGCAGCTGTGGATACCCTTCCAATTTCTCAACTTCAGATTTGTGCCGCAACAATTTCAGGTTTGGTTTATATAAGGGCATGATCAGGCTTGAATTGTCAGGTTTGAGGACAAAATGACTGTAGAATGAATGTTGTGGAAATGATATTAAGATGTATGTATGCCCATTCGGAAATGAATAAATTAAGAATAAAAATATAGGTTTCAGAGTTAGTTTAGAGTTTAAAATCCCTTCAGAACACCTTGTATATTTACTCATATATCTTGTTTTTTGATGAATTTAAGCAGCCTTATGTCCTTTTACCTTTTGCATTTCTTTATTTAGTTATCAGCTGTATTTTTTTGTGGTTTGTACTGTTTTATTTGACAAATCGACGCATATCTTTTACAGGTCCTTGCTGCTAACTTTGTTTCCTTAATATGGAATGTAATTCTTTCATATAAAGCTCACAAAGAAGTCGTCGTCAAATAGGTACGTGGATTTTTCTCGTTGTACAGTTTAATTATATTTGTTTGGGATTACAGTTGCTTTAGTAAATAAATTGAGTGATACCTTTATTTGAACGGAAGATTGTTCTGTATGTAAATAGTCCTCCGTAGTGCAGAAAATTATTGGTGGTCTAGAGTACGCAAAATATATAACTATAAAGAGGCTCTCATGGATAAGAATTATACAATCGTACGACATGTTAGAAGAGACGGGTAGATCGAAACTAACATTGACTATAGTGCTTGCGAAGGATGTAGTTGCTTTGGACGTATAGCAATGAACTCACTAAGTGATGAAAAAGGATTATCTGGCTGACCCAAACATCTCGGGATTAATGGCTTAATTGGTTGTTGTTGCATATTGGGATTTAAGTATATACATTTCGTGTTGATCTCATTTATAAAAGAATATTGTTACTTTAAATATGACACACCGAGTTTTTGGCTTTGAATCCTGAAAGTTCAAAAATGATTTCTTTTATATTGAACAAACTTTCCTGTGCCAAGATCACAATCCAAAAGTTGAGTTTATGCATTCATTTTGTCTCTTAATTCTTTAATTTTGAGAATTCTTATTTTGTTCCTCATTTGCTTACAAGTCATATTTGCTTGTTTCCTCCATTGAACCTGCTAAAAAGGATCGAGAAGAAAAACAACTTATCGCCAAACATTGAGCACATACCCTTTGTTGCAGGTATCTTCTTCAGTTACATCATAGTTTCAGCCGTAGGTACCATGAAGACTTGGAAAGACAAGCTGCATTGGTATGTTATGTACTGGATTTTGTTGAGCAAAATGTGTTTTGGGGGAGAGATTATGTCATTTTAGGTAAAATTTTATGAAATGTAATGAATTATTGCTCTGAATCCAGTAAAATATTATTGCTTTAAAGATTTTCAAGTTTTTAAAAAAAATTCAAATGGGCAAAATTTTTATTAACCTATGATCATAGACGATAAAATTCTAGAAAAGGTTTGTTTGAGTTAAATTTTGTAATACTGATTTATTTATTTTTAAAGAATGTGTGGTTAAAATTTAGGAAATATTTTGGATTTACATGTAAAATTAGTTTATTGGAATAATGTATGATTAAAAATGAGTTTGAAGGAAATTGAGTTTTTAACCATGGGGCCCAAACGGGGGTTAACCCAGTGTAAATCACATGGGAAAGAATTGCTAAAGCAGCTTGTGTGGCTGCTCAGTTCTTGTAGCCTTTGTAACAGTAATACAAGACATATATTTATGATTATTATAAATGGGGAAACTGTAGGTTGTTATATTGAGGTTATATTGTATAACAATTTATATCTTAAAAGAAAGATGCTACTGGAATTTATTTTATGTTTCTACAATTGCATGATTTTTGGAATTGTGAAGCAGCTCCTCAGATTCACAAACTGACTAGTTATTATCACGAGACATAGTGGGTTGCGATTCGTTCGAGAAATTCTCCTTAACGTATATAAAAGATTGTGATTTTCTTTTGAGAAATGTTTAGTTCTTAGACGGGGTTAATTTTACAAAAAGTCACTTAATTTACCTAAAAATTACAAAAATGTTCCTAAAGGTTCATGCGTTGTTACAAACGGTTACTAAAGTTTTAATTTGTTTCTCAAACGGTCATTGAAAGACTGTTATAATTTTAATTTAAATTTAAAGGTTTAAAACACGTTGACATAGAAGATTGATCATCTCAAATGCAATTTTTTTGCTATTACGTGCTACCTTTGGATCCTTGAATCATCACCTTCCGGCCACCAAGACCATCGGATCCGACCACAACCAGTCTCGCCTCACTCTCCTCTACAATCTCCAACCAACCGTCAGCCATAAAACATCAGGAATCTGTAGAAAATCGAGCTCAAAAACCTCATTTCGCAAACTCCTTTTCTGCCAAAAAACCCTCCTTCGGCGACACCCATGTTATTTGGTGATTAATTGGTGCAATTGATTCATGACCCAGTGTATTACCCACTTGAATTGAATGTATTAAGGCCGAATTTGATGATTAGGTAGTGCAGAAACCTCAATCGATGGAGGACAAAACGAACTGCCTTGTGTTCCAGCCTGTTCATCCACTTTGAGCCCAAATTGTTGATGACTCGTGGTTGGAGTAGATGCGCCATGAAGGGAGGATGCCAGAATAGGTGATTGTTGGCCAAGAGTTCGCTGATTCGAAATTCTGCTGTAGATTTAGATTTTCTATGTTATTTGATGTAATAGGACCATGTATTTATGCACCATGTTGAGCTTGAGCGACCTGTGAGGTGTTATTAACATGGGCGTCGTCGGAGGTGGGTTTTCTTCTGGCAGAAAAGGAGTTTGCGAGATGGGGTTTTTGGGCTCGATCTTTTGCTGATTCCTGATGTTTTGTGGCTAACGGTTGATTGGAGCTTGTAGAGGAAAGTGAGGCTAGACTGGTGGTGGTCGGATCACGTGGTCTTGGTGGCTGGAAAGTGGTGATTCGAGGCTCCAAATGTGGCTCTTAATAGCAAGGAATTTGTGCTTGATGTGGTCAAACTTCTATATCCACATGTTTTGGTCCTTTAAGTTAAATTAAAATCATAACAGTTATTCAGTGACCGTTTGTTAAACAAATTAAAACTCCAGTGACCGTTTGTGAAAGCGCATGAAACTTCGTGACCATTTCTATAAGTTTTAAACTTTAGTGAGCGTTTTGTAATTTTTAGGTAAGTTCAGTGGTCGTTTGTGAAACTAACCCGTTTTTAGACCCTCTGTCTTGCTCTCTCTCAGATGTTAGAAAACTCTATAGATATGCACAACAGAAATGCAATCACACGCCACTCTTTGAAGGGGTACTCTGATCCTGCCGATGTATCCTAAGTAATCATGTTTCATTGTTTTGCTTATGTTTTGAATGTCTATGGGGACTTCAACATGTCGATTTCTTCTTTTTACGATGATGTTCTTGCAAGTGTTATGCTATAGATCCAACTAATTTAGGCAGTGAACACTTTTAATAGATTTAACGCATTTATTTTTGCAAGATCTATTATTTATTTGAATTGTTATTATAATAAATTATATTAAATAATAGAGTCCGTAAATTTAAATTCTAATAATTTATTAATCATAAGGAGTTGTGATTGTGAGATACAAATTACAATATAACTGAATTTTAAATCATCTGTGATCGTAAGTAATAACGAGATACAAATATCATTACTACAAATGGATTATCACGTATGACATTTCTTACTTGTGAAGTGAGTAGCTAATCTCACAAACTAAAGTGTGGTGACATTTAAATGAACCCGCTTGAGAGATTTCACATAAATAACTATCTGAGTGTCATGGTTAATCTCTAATGTTCGGTAGTACAATTGGTCATTCGACTTAAAGTCATCATAGTGCTTTATTATGAAGGCAGACATACTTTGGTGATATTTAAGGTTGCTCCGTTCGTTCGGGTATATCAAGAATCATATAAAAGTTGTGAATAATCAATAGAGAATTCATAACCCTTAGATAGTAAGATTATGATCTACATTTCATTCAATTAAGTAGATAACGAAATCATTGGCCAATGTGTACTCAATCGATTTACATTGACTTAATAGTGGGATGAAAGATATGATTGATAATTGAGATTGACACATATCCATATCTCGTAATTGATCAGATCATACTTAAAAAAATAATTATATTTTCACGATAAACGAACAAGTTTGGTTTTGTCATACTATGTCACATTTTTCGTCACATGTATTGTCCTACATATTAATGAATGTCAATATAGGACGACGGATGTGAATTGGTGATAAATCAAAAATGAGTATTTAATTTATCGATTTTTTATTATATCAAAAAATAATAATTCACGTTATTAGGTATCGTGGTCGAGAACCTAATGAGTCACACAAAAAGAAAACTAGAATAAGAGTAATCAATTAATTGATGAACAAGTGTTAGAAAAATAATTAATTGGGTTGCTTGTTAATAGACCCGAATTAATTAATTAATTCATGGATCTTCTGCCATCCGTTTGGGCAGCCTAACTTCCAGTTGAAGACCAATGTCATACATCTATTTTAGAATGGACATCAGTTTTATGGCAGAGCTGAAGAAAACCCATGTACACACGTTTCTCGATTCTTAGAGATGTGTCAACACTTTCGATATTAGGTATCTTAGATGATGCTATCAGACTTAGACTATTCCCATACATATTACATGATAAAGTACTGGAGTGGTTGGACTATCAACCTATTGCCAGCATCAGCACATGCAACGACCTAGCTCAAAAATTCTGCACAAAATTCTTTCCACTAGCCAAAATTGCAAAATTGAAGCATGACATCTCAGTTTTCTGTCAAGGTGAATCAAAATCTTTTGATGAAGCTTGGAATCGAATTAAGAACTTGCTAAGGAAATGTCATCATCACAGTATTAGCAAAGGACTCCAAGTCCAATATTTCTATGCTGGATTTCTTCCATCATTTAAAAACATGGTGGATTCTTCATAGAATGGTTCGTTATCTACAAGATCCATTGATGACGAATTTAAACTATTCGAAACGGTGACAACTACTTCAACAATATGGGCCTCTAAATGAGTTGTTCAAAGGAAAGCGCCTGGTGTATACGATGTAGATGTTTACTCAGCTTCATCTATGAATATAGACTCATTATTTCATAAGGTGGAGAGCATAGTACACACGTTTCTCGATTCTTAGATATGTGTCAACACTTTCGATATTAGGTATCTTAGATGATGCTATCAGACTTAGACTATTCCCATACATATTACATGATAAAGTACTGGAGTGGTTGGACTATTAACCTATTGCCAGCATCAGCACATGCAACGACCTAGCTCAAAAATTCTGCACAAAATTCTTTCCACTAGCCAAAATTGCAAAATTGAAGCATGACATCTCAGTTTTCTGTCAAGGTGAATCAGAATCTTTTGATGAAGCTTGGAATCGAATTAAGAACTTGCTAAGGAAATGTCATCATCACAGTATTAGCAAAGGACTCCAAGTCCAATATTTCTATGCTGGATTTCTTCCATCATTTAAAAACATGATGGATTCTTCATCGAATGGTTCGTTATCTACAAGAACCATTGATGACGAATTTAAACTATTCGAAACGGTGACAACTACTTCAACAATGTGGGCCTCTGAATGAGTTGTTCAAAGGAAAGCGCCTGGTGTATACGATGTAGATGTTTACTCGGCTTCATCTATGAATATAGATTCATTATTTCATAAGGTGGAGAGCATAACATAAACAGCTAACGTTGCACAAGCCAAAGAGCCCATATGAAGAGTGTGGAGCAGATCATAACACAGCAAATTGTCCTATTCTAGCACAAGACATGGAACAAGTGGATTTTGCACAATGGGGGCAACATCAACAGAATAATCCACATTCATATACCTACAACCCAGGTTGGAGGAAATACCCAAATTTCTCTTTGCNGCAAATCATAACACAGCAAATTGTCCTATTCTAGCACAAGACATGGAACAAGTGGATTTTGCACAATGGGGGCAACATCAACAGAATAAGCCACATTCATATACCTACAACCCAGGTTGGAGGAAATACCCAAATTTCTCTTTGCTAATTAGAATCAGAATAGGCCTCAGGATCAGTTTCAGCAGCAGGAGAAGAAATTTTAACTGGAATAGATGTTCGGGAAATTTATAGAAAAAAAACAAATCAATACATGAAAGCTAACAATCAGTTCACGAGGAAAATCGAAACAACTCTCTGATATCAGAGTGCTGCTATTAAAACTTGGAGACTCAAGTGGGGCAGATGGCACTTTCTATGACAAACAGAGTACCAGATACCTTGCCAAGTAATGCTGAGACTAATCCAAAGGAGCGGTAATGGCCATATGTATTTTGAGAAATGAAATAATTGAGGATCCATATGTGAAAGCAATTACCGCCATATCAAAGGGCTAGTTGCGACTTAGGAAACAATACATTCTTCAAATGAAAAGCGAGTAGAACAGATTAGACAGACGATAGAGGCATCTACTAAAGAGAGCTTGATACAACAGAGTTATGGCAACTGTTCCTGTCAGTCCTTACGAGCCTCCTATTCCATTCCCACAAAGGTTTACAAGACACAAGCTAGACCAACAGTTTAAGAAGTTTTTGGCTGTGCTAAAGAAACTCCACATCAATATCCCCTTCATAAACACAATGCAACAGATTCCAAGCTATACAAGATTTTTGAAGATCGTGACATCAAAGAAGAAAAAGCTTCCAGAATTTGAAACTATGGCACTGACAGAGAAGATCAATGCAAGATTACAAAAAAAAACTGCCTCCTAAACTCAGGGATCCAGGGAGTATCACCTTACCTATTTCAATTGGAAAAGTTAGTATTTTTAATGCTTTATGTGACACTGGTGTGAGTATTAATTTAATGTCACTTTTTAATTTTCAGGAAACTCAGTCTAGGAGAGGTTAAAGCAACAACAGTGACTTTACAGTTGGCTGATCGATTACTTACCCACCTCACCCAAAAGGGATTACAGAAGATGTGTTGATTAAAGTGAAGAAATTCATCTTCCTAACGAATTTCCTTATTCTAGACATAGAAGATGACATGGATATTCCAATAATTTTAGGGAGACCATTTTTAGCAACAGGTCACTTTGATTGATATGGAGAAAGGTGAGCTAATCTTGAGGATAGATGAGGAGCAAGAAATTTTTAAATTATATAATCCACTAAAGAACCCTTAGCCATCGACAAGTGTCACTGTATCAATTGAAGGCAAACCATCCCTTCAACAAAATTGTCAGCGGAGAAAACTGAAATTTGAGGGATTTCTTGGTAGAGAGAGAATGGAGAATTCATAGTATGGAGAGCTAAAAGAGGATGCAAAGCTGGAAATTGCAAAGAATCCAATGATGAAATTCTTCGACTTGAACCACCATGAATTTATCGAAGTAAAGTCGAGCTATAGATTATAACTTAGCGCTGGTTGGGAAGCAACCCAACAATTCTTCCATCTTGATTAAAAATTTCTTTTTTGATTTTTTTAATAATAGTGAGTCATTCATAGTTTTTACAGGTCACAAAAGAGTTAATGCATGGTCCACACATTTCTTCTTCCATCATCTTCAAATTTACATCTATATTGATCAGTGAAGTATCCAAAGCCCTTTGTCTTTATCTTTTGTGAATTTGTCGTTAACTTTATGTGCTATTAAGTTTGCATTCTGTTATTTTTTAAACATTGAGGACAATGTTCTGTATAAGTTTGAGGGTGAGAATTTTTACTCATCATGTTAATGTAATTTTTGTGTAATTGTGTGAAAAAGAAAAAAAACAAAACAAAAATTCATTAGTTACTTTCAGTTTAGTTGTTTATTTTCTAGCATTAATTCAGAATTTTGTGTGCTTGTGTGGCTTGATAACTTTGCTGGCTATGATGTTGAATATTGGAATAGGCAGGGGCGGAGCCAGGATTTTTGGTTAGGGGAGGCACAACTTATCGATGTTGAATGTCGAATTTTTGTCATGAGTATAATGATAAAAAAAAACTATAAGACAATAATACGACAATATTAA
>CAIGRO010001018.1:0-12500 GCA_903798355.1 Fraxinus baroniana
TATTTTCAATTTGGTCCTCGGACTTGGATTTTGTCATTTTTCGCCATTTTTCGTTTCTTCCTTTTGATTCTTCGTTCAACATTGAGTTTTACCTATATGACATAAAATACAACAATTTAGGATAATTTTGTCTAAAGAACTACCAAATACCGATATTTTAGAACCTTAAATAAGTGTATAAAATACACTTATCAAATAATTACAATTACAGCAATTGTTCACCGAACTTTGGTCACTGGCTCCCTGAGCATCACGTCACCAACTTCCTTAAAATTTAGGGGTCATTGGACGGATTTTATCGCAATACATGATCTTGCGATTTTCTGGAGACCTATCATTTTTATAAACACCCTCCACAACTTGATCACGACTACCTTTATGAGAGGACACGCCTAGGGATGTCAAAATTGCTCGAGCTGCCCGTGGCTTGGTCTGGAAAAAGTCCAAGCCGAGCCGCTCAAGGTTCGAGACCATCGAGACCCATTTTGAGGGCATCGACCTGAGCTCGATGAGCCACACGGGTCGGCCTATATCACTGGCCATTTTGGCTCGGATGAGCCGAGCTTCATTAAAATAAAAGGAAAAAAATCAAAAATAAGGTAAAAAATCAGATTTTTTTTATTATTATTAAATAAAGATAATAAAGTCACATTTTTGTGATTAATGGTCACATATTCATAATTATAAATCACGAATTTATTTACTGGTCATATATCGTCAAATTTTTTGGTCATAGATTATTTCGAGGTCACGGATCAAAAAATTTGTACATCACAAATTATTTTTAGGTCACAGATTATTTTTGAATCTCATTTGTTGGTCACAGATTATTTTTCGGTCACATTGTCAAAAATTTTAGGTCACAGATAACCAAATACTTGGTCACACACCACCGACAATAACCACCAACGTCGCCGCCCCCGCTACAAAATCGCCACAGCCACACGACTGCCACCGCCACCATAGATCCACCAATGCACAGCACACCACTCAATAGCATAAATAAAATAAAATAAAATAAAAAGACTCCACAACACATATCCACACAGCACCACTAGAGAACGCAGAAGAAGAAGAAAAAGAAGAAGAAATAAATAAATAAATAAAGACTGAAAGGGAAAAGCAACGAAATCGCTGCTGGGGAGCAGCGATTTTGCTGCTTTCCCGCTACCCGTCCCAACAACGAAATCGCTGCTGGGAGCAGTGATTTCACTACTGCTAGGAACCCAGCAGCAGCGAATGTCCCAGCAGCGATTCGCTGCTGAGGGAGGGGAGGGGGTGGCGGAGGCGCCGCGGCATCGATGAAGAAGAGGTAGAGGCGATGAGGAAGAGAGTAGAGAGAGAGACGAGAATGAAGATGAGGAATAGAATAGAAATGATTTAGGTTTTGTTTGGGATTATGGTTATGTTTTAATATATTACCTGATTTTTTATTAAACAAACTTTGCGCCTGATTTATTTATAATTTCCCAAAAAAAAAAAAGGTAAGCAATTTTGCAGGCAGCGAAAAGAAATCAAGTCAAGCCTCGATTTTTTGGCCGAGCTTTTGCTCTACTTGGCTCGAGCCAAAAAAAAAGTCCAAACCATTTTTCTCGAACCAAGCTTAAGTTTCGAGTTTCAACTCGGCTCGTTGACACCTCTAAGCACACCCCTTGTCCCAAAGTTTAGCGGCTATTTTGAGAGAGAGTTGGTTCGTGTCCTCGTGTAAAGAACACTAATTCTGGAAAAAGTTGGAATCGAAACACCATGAAAAATGTCATTTAAAAATTATAATTTATTTTTGTAAATAAAATAGTTACTTTTAAAAATTTTATGTAACATTAATTGAAACTGTAATTACTAGCTAATTTATTATTATTATTATTATTAGAGTAAAGCCATTTGTACCCTCCCCCTTACCCTCTACTTTACCCGACCCCACTTGCCCTCTCACATGGAGCTCGGGTCCCATGTCCAATAAATGTGTGGGGCCCGACCTCCATGTGAGAGGATGTGTAGAACCGAGTAAACCAAAGTGTAGGGAAGAGGGTACAAATAGCATGGTCCTTATTATTATTATTATTATTATTATTTGTAGCAGTAAAGTTAATACATTATTATTAAAATTAATTTTAATTGAAGTTTCACAACAAAAACAAACGACCGTTTTTTAATACCTAATAATAACAAGTTTCTAAAAAGCTCCATAGAGTTCCAATTAAGTTTTTAATTTTCTTAAAAAAAATTAGTAAACTCTTTAATTTTTCTCTTTCCTAAATATTTTGTAGAGCTTTCAGAAGAGTTTTTTTTTTTTTCTTCTTTTTCTTGAAACAAAAATGTTAATATTATGTATTATTACGATTTATTGTTAAGGTGGAAATACAGTATTATATAGTAAAAAAAAAAAGATTAAAATAATATTTATTATCCTATTTATATATTTTTTAATAATGTGTATGACTTGTAGATGCAACCACTTGTAGAATTATTTTTTTCTCAGTAGCAAGAAAGATTGATAGTGTTTCGTGAAATTAACGTCTATACCTTCCGAGGTACATTGCAAAAATGTGCACTGTTGAGTAAGCAAAATTCTTGCATATAATAATAGAAATTTAAACTCGTTACGAAAATAATTTCTTAAGGGAAAAGTTGCGGTTTAGTATAAGTATATATTACAATTGACTTGTCTTCAACAAACTCTCTTTATGTACAGATTAAATTTATTTATTATCATCGAATATTTGACATGTACAAAATTTTAAGTAGTGACGAAACTTAAACTCAGATGTTTTGCCCAATGTTAACCATATCACGTCACTAAAAGCCTAAAACATGGGTGAACTATTCATGGCAAATGCTTTTTTTTTTTTTTAATTTACTCGTTGATAAATGTGTTTGACTTGATATATCTTAGTATAAATGTTGTCGTCAAAGGTAGAACGCAATTATTTGGAGGTACTTGGAGCAAAAAAGGGATTTTGAGCCTAACTGGAGTCAGTTCATAGAAATTGAAGACTAAACAAATTGCACGTGAGTGGTATAAAGCATTAAGACAGCAATTAGAGTAAAGTCACAAGTTTCGGGATCGATAAAACAATGAAAAGTTTGGACTTTGGAGACTAGATACGGAGATTCGGTGACCTACATGGAAGCATTTGAAAGATGGAGGATCAATATTGAAATTTTGGACAAAAAGGATACAAATCGTACTAGAAACTTGAAATGTAGACTAAAATGCAAAAAGCTGAAAGTTACATGTTGCTTTTTGCCATGGCCAAACCGCCGTTTGCTTACTGCAATCCGACCAAATCCGTTGTGAATGCATCACAACATAGCGTCCAATGTTCCCATCGTTGAACTACTGGTCTTAGATTTGATCTCCTATTAGAAAATCACTCGGAGTAATGATCGTCTCAATATAATAATTAACGAATTCCCTTTCCGCATGTATATGATTTGAAATCATTTCGCCTTGATTTTCAAAATATCGAGATCAATCTTATCGACAACATATCACTCATTGTCACTTCAATATCGCATTTCACCATTTTTATTCATTTTTTATTAAAGAGAAATTAGGCATTTGTTTGGTAAAGATTTTTATCTAGATTTTTATCAAAGTCATAGTCCACAATTAATTTTAACTACATCTTTTATAGGACCCACAAAATTTCAACAACACATGTCACCAATTTTTATCAAAATTTGCTAAAAATCAGATTTTAATCCATATCAAAGAAAGGTTAGATTTGGCTCTGTGTGAGAGAGAGTGAGAGTGTCGTGAGATTTGTTATTAGAACTACTAGAATACAAAAAATTATGAAAACAATGGAGGTGCGGGGAGTCGAACCCCGTGCCTCTCGCATGCGAAGCGAGCGCTCTACCATATGAGCTACACCCCCTTAATATTTACAATTATTAACTAATAAATATTAAACTGAGTTTTATATTGATATTTACAGAAATGAAGTTCTATCGTCAGGGAGCATGTAACGTTGAATTTGATAATTTTTTAACTAAGAATACGTGTACGAGATTTGTTACCATTTATTAAGCTCATCTCGAACCTGATAAACCTTTTCACAATATGAGTTCATATTCATGCTTAATGTTATCTCTACGTATAACTCAAACCAATTCTATTTGGTCGAACCAGAGAAAATAGTGCGATATGAATGATCGAGGAAATCCTCCTCTCTCAACGTAAAGCTAGAGAGAAGAGACTCCATTCAAGTTGGAACCTAGGCCTTAGAACCCCTGATCTCTCTCGAGGCACTTGAGGGGGCGGACAAGGAGAGAGAGAGAGACTCATTCTTTGGAGCTTGATTCCTATATTTTTGTTCATCAAATGGCAGGATATACATCATTTTTGTGAATGCAGTTGGGAAATTCTGCGAGCACTGGCAGTTCTTAATAGTAGAAGTGAGGAACTAAATACTTCACAATACAGATGAATAAAATATTGATAAACGTGTGTTGGATTATCCCATCTTATGTTTTTCTTTCACAGTTAAAATGCCATACTGAAATAAGTAATTTGAATTATGTTCGACAACAAAATGAAATACAAACCTACTTTACATATACTTCATTGCATGCTACATTTCAAGTATAATCTATATGCTAGTCTTGCACAACACTATACACCCAAGCATTTTGCCCAACGAAAACACCTTGCAACTCGATTTGGTAGTGTATAGTCAGAAAAGGAAGACGGATCTGTCGTTATTTCATCTTTACTTGACCATACGTAAACACCACGTTCTTGCCTGCTACCTGGGACAGTGTTGTCGAGTAAAAATGCAATGAAGAGTGCCACCACCATGTTCAGTGACAGAAGTGCGTTTATGGCAAAATCGAGCTGAAAGCAATCCACAAAGGAAACAAGAGGATCAATCTTCATTGGTCAAAGTTGGAAATAAGCGAGTAACTTATTTTACTTCAAAGAAAAGTGAATCCTGGAATTCAACACCAAATGAACATCGTAGAAAAAAAAAGAAAAGAAAGACATTGATGGCTTACATCTTTATTGCCAGTGCGGGCTGGTCCGTCTGATGCTGCTGAATAGGGAATGAGGTAACTGGGAAGAATTAAACTGGAGTTGGGTTGATACTGTTGAAAATAAGCTGGGACGGATAAACCGAGGAACAACGAAACACCAACTATTGTAATGTTTCTGAAACTTGCAGTTTGAGTATACTGCAGTGTTGAGAGACCTAATGCCACGGTCAGAGCCCACATGAAGCATAATACAGCAGCAGCTAAAGCTTGAGGTATCGAAGCAAGAATAGCACCCACTTTACCTACCAATGACAAGTTGAGAAGTCAAAATTACACAACTATAGGCATCTAAACTTTGTTGTGAACTAAATAAAGTGCAAGTGTATGTTTGTTACATAGTATTTGACAGGAATCGACTGTATATGAACAAGAATTTTGCTTATATTCTTTCTTAGGAATGTCTGCTATCCAATCCTCGCCACTGAACATACTATTAAAGGCATAATTCACATATAAATACTGATTGAACTGGACTGTCCGATGCTATAAACACTTGATATGGTTTTCTGCTAATTATTATTCATATGAAACATGAATACAGATAAAAACTTACCCGTGTTCCAAAATGCTCATACTAGAATTCCAAGAATGAGAAACTCGTGCAATTTTTCAAATGATGAAAAAGTATTAACAGTTTTAAAACATCAAGAAAACTGTTGAATGCCAAGCACTTTTTTGCACCCCGCAAACTCAATTTAATGGAACTCTGCGGAAGTGCTTTTGTTAAGAAAACAATTTTAGTTGATTTTCTCAGTTGAGCCAGAAAACATGAGATCGCGTGAACAAGGAGCTCATAATTTTCAACACACACACAGCATCTCAATGTCAACGCTAGATTAGATAACAAGTATGCTGAGATTATTATACCGATGAATGAGAAAAGGATCATGAGAACTGCTCCAACTTCTACAACTCTTCGGCTTGCCATTTTCGTGATGTCAATGGTATGTACATTCTCTGTCAAGGTGGTCGACCCAGTCCCCGAGCCCCAAAGTCCAGCAAGTACACTGCAAAAACCTTCCAAACCAATTCCTCTACTGACAATGCCAGGTGTTGGAGCCTTCAAATTAATTCTCATGGATGCGGAATGATACGTACCAACCTACTTTTGCAGTTTAGCATCAGTCACTTCAGAAATTACTCAGTCTAAATACTATATAAAGTACCAAGAATTCAAAAGTTGCTGTCACCAAAATATTTTCTTGAAATGGTAGACGATAGAAATTTCCCATTAATATCTAATGTTAACTCTTAGTTAGTGTTACTTGTTTGTTTACTAATGTTATTTGTCCCTGGTTCATTTTCTAAATTCAAGAAACCATCATTCACTAAAATATCAATCTCCTGCTTTTTTAACCGTAGGGTCAAAGTTGGTGATGGAGGATCTTGTGAACACAAGACTAGGGAAGATAATCCCCAACGAGGACCAAGGTAGGATAATCCATTGAAAGGAACAGCATATCTTTAAAAATCAAAATACAAACTTCAAATACATCTTAAGACAGAATATTTACCGCTTAATATTTCAATAAGGAAATAAAGAAAGAAAAAGTATGTACGTGCATGATATACCCTTGAGGACAGTATTTAAGCTTTTCAATTGAATTAATTTATGTAAGTATATTAACCGTGAAAACAAAGAATAAAAAACTTGCTCTTAAGAATCTAAACCTAACTGAAATACATGTTAAAATACTGTATAATCCCTCCATTCCTTAAGTTTAGAAAAAAACAAAAAAAGAGAGAGAGAGAGGGATAAATATTTCTTTATAAATAAACCTTCCCTCATCGTTTTTTGGCATATTGCTTCAGGGATTTTACTACTTGTACATAAAAAAATATACATAATGACATAATATGATATGGAGGGAAAATATTGGGTGGCAAAGTTGATTGCGTTTTAAACTGGCAAATGGTAAAATGTCGTGTGGAATTGTGTAATCCATTATGTAAATTTTTATGTACATTTAGCAAGATCCTTGCTTCAATTAATAACTTCTGACTTTCGATAATCAAGCTGGTCAGAATATTTTACAAAAACTAGATATTATTACTTTGTTACCTTTTGATTTAACAAAACTATAATTTTCTGCCAGAAGACGGCTCTGTGTGTGTGTGTTGGGGGGGTGGGGGTGGAAATTAAGAATATGTATTAGTATGACACTGCATTTTAGTTCTACACCGGCTGATCACTAACCGAGTCAATTGATGCAATGAGTGACACAATGATCATTATGATCGAAGTTCTCAATCGGTAGATAGGTATACCCCACTGCAAAGGGTAAGGGATCCGAACCCATGCAGCTGTCCTCATTGCATCAGAAACGTCTGTCCTGCAATGCCTCATGGTGTATGCATGTCTTCTACAAGCATCTATTAGAATATTGGAACTCGGTATATCTGGACTGCAACCTTTGTAATTATATGCCCCACCAGCCGTCAGAAAGAATGCATATATCCAAATAATTACAACACTTAGGGGGACCTGCAATAGTCAATTTTTGATAATGTGACGAGTACAAAATAAAATAAAATAAGGGAAATATTTTGCAATTTAGTAACTTCGCTTGAGGGTGGGCGGAGAAAGAGTTGTTGAGCATACATTTGTCTAATCATTAACATAATTGAAATTAAGATACATACCGCATATATTCGGAAAACTCTGTGACCAAAAATAGATATCCCCCTAAGATACTGCAAATTAAAATAGGATATTCAGCTATGTGAACTCTCCTAGTTGAACATCAATAAAAACGTAACATCTTAATTAATCACAAAATACGTTCATACCAGCACTTATTAACCAAAGATATCAGCCGTATTTTTCTGGTTGAGAAGATGCTTACCAAGGTAAAAATAAGAACTAATAATATCTCTGGAAGGCTTATTTCCACACAGGCACCAGCTTGGGGGAAGCCATAGCTGAAAAATGCTAAACCTACTGCGGCAATTGTTGGTGCAACCACAACAGGGTTTATGAACCTTCAAAAAGTTGTATAATAAAATTAGATTTCTTGAAATATGAGCCCTCCAGAACTGGATCTTTAAATATTTAGATTTGAAACGTTGTATTGATAAAACGGAAAGGGTAATTGGTCCATTTAAAGAAAGAAGAAGAAAATGAAACATTGCAAAAGTAACCACTCCATATTACATATTACCTTAAAAGCACAGACATCAAACCGCTGAAACCCAAGATACTCTGAAAAATTGAACCAATAATTATAGCACCTTGCAACTCCCTTATAATGTGCCTAAATTTCTGTAGATAACCAAATAAATATGCATCAAAGAGTATTTAAAGAGATTAGAATGGAGTAATAAATCAAAGTCTGGCATAGTAATCTCAACTCCATTTCACCTTAAATCAACGGGTTAACCACCTGAATGGTGTAAATATCTTGCTTTTCTTTTAATAGAATACAACAATTCAAAAGCTTAGAGCAAAGAAATTACTGTGCTTTAAATATCTTCCGAACTTCTCAATATTCAATTTAGTAGTGAGAAAGTCAAGTCAAAGAGTTATTGGTGAATTGAGGAGTAACAGAGATAAAAACAGATAGAAAAGTCTGGCATAGTAACCTCGACTCTTTTTTTTCTTTTTCCTTTTTTTTTTTTTGTGTGTATGGCAGCAATTAATATTTACTTTTTAAATGATGAACAAAAAAATAGCTACCGTTTGTATTCCTTATGCATTGCACACCTCTGAAATATGTTCTAACAGAAACTTATTTTATAGCAAAAGAGGTCTCAATTATTCGAGAGTGGCCTTGTGCAATGAAATAAACTTACATGTTCAGTGAGATTCCGGTACTCCCTAGAATTCATGATAGCTAGTGCAGGTGCCAGATACACAAACGAACTGCCTTGAACCAACGGGAGTCTAGTACCGAAATATGAATGCAGTATCGTGGTAATGCCAGAAACTAGAAGCATTGTGGAAATTACATAGGCAGTATCTTTCTGTCATGGGTTGGGGGGTTGAATGAGATGATGTAATTATATCCTCTAATCTCAAAGAGAAAATTTGACAGCATATGCTTACATCAGTTCCGCCCATGGCAGGTACAAATAACAGAGGAATGAAAATAAGTGAACCAGCCATGGATAAATAGTGCTGCAAACCATAGAATATAAGGGGCACTGCAGTTTACAGACCAATGAAAGTCAATAGAAAGTATAAAACTATCTAATGTTAATTAGGATTCCCGTAGACAGACACCAATAACTTGTCATAATTGAATGATCGCCTAATATGGATAAGAATAATTGGAAAAGGAAAGAGCAGAAAAGAAAAGAAAGTAGCCAAACAAGAGGCTTTTCTTGATGCTTTAAATAATCTGTAGCTCTTTTAAACTGGTCCTGACAACAAGGGTGAGAGATTTTCTAAAAATTACATAGCATGTAGTCTTCTTGCAATGTCATTTTCTATTAACTCCATACGGGGCCAAATAATGGGCCTGCTTGTTGTAACAAAACAAAAAATGGATGTTAGGAACAAAAAGCAAGAGAACGATACTAGTTGGCTGATAGAATATATATTTCTCACACTCAACAATACTGGAACAAAAATTGGTCCAGTGAGTTTTTAATCAATGAACACACAGTTGGACGTGGTGTGTAATTTTTCCTTTGATTATAATCCACATGCAAAAATGATAAAGTATTTCTATGACATGTGACACAGTGCCTCTTGGAATCACAATGATTCCCCACCAACTAGACCTTGTGATGGATTTTATTTGGAAAATTCTCATTTTCATTTGCTCTTTATTTGTGCCTGACTGCCTTCCAATCAGAAATATCCAGATAATACAAATTAAAGAACAGAATGAACAATGCTGTTTCCTCCAATTTTCAGTTGTGTCGTGTGTGTTTACCTTCTCAGGTTTCAACAGAAATTCCTTTCACGAAATATTTAAATATAAACTTATTCAAGTACCAACAAATTGGAACTTGGTACGAAATCAATTCTGAGAAACAAATATACAATGACAGATTTATTATCAAAGGCAGATGATTATATTTTTGTTTGCGTCTTCCACTACTAATATCAACAGTGTTAAAGAGATTTGTCCGTTCCAGCACAGAGTAATGACAATTATTTATATTCTGCTAACAAACTACACCCAGGCAACCTCAAATTTTCCAACAAAGCTGCACAAGATAAGGGTTGGGAAAACTAAAAAAAAAAATGCTAAATCAAAGTAAGTAACAACACAATCAACAACATTAAAGCACGATGCAAACTAACCAAAACCCGGATTATCCCTTGGTCCGCATATTATTTTTGGTGACTGATTCAAACCCCCTCCATCACCTGAATCCTCCCCATCTGGATACACATTAATTCCCACTTCTCTATCGAAATTCCCATCATCTTTCTTTTCCTCTACAAGCAGCGCATTCGCCTCCGCACCTTGTCCATTCATATTCCTATTTCTGGTTTCTGCTGCATTTCCATTCACATTAAGACCATCCCTCTGTACCTCAATATTAGACCCCAAAATCGGCTCCATTACCCCATTTTTCCTCCTCTCATTCTCACCCCTTATTGCTCCATCCCTTAACCCCAAAACCCCATTATTTTCCCTTCCATTCCCATCCACACGAACGGGCTCAATCTCGACTCCTCTATCTCTAGTCCTACCCAGAATTGGATCAATCTCAATCTTGGGTGATATAGACTCATGCTTCTCAAGACCACCCTTCTCCAAATCAACCCTATCAACAAAAACATCGTTATTAAATCTCTCATTCAAACCCCTCCTTCCACTCGTACTTCTCTCAGTCTCACCAGAAAAAATTGACACAAAACCAGTCTTCTTAGCCCAAGATCTCAACTCCCTTGGATCATGCCCTCTTCTTGGTACAAAAGGCTGAACCTTTGGTTCCAAAACAGAACCCGGGTTCTGACCCTTTTCTCTATCACCCATATTTGCTATTTCTAAGCTCGAAACACTTCCCAAAACAGCTTTGCCTTGATAAAGATTCAAAAAAAAAAAAAATTATTTTCCCTTCTTTTTTTCACAATCTTCCTGATTTCAAGAAGAAGAAAGATAAAAGTTCTGGGTTTTAACTAAAGGAGGAGATGTGAAAGTAAGTGTGAGTGTGAATGTGAATGGGGCGAGAGTGAGCAAGATAGCTGACAATAGCATCTACTCATCAGGTCTTTATTTTGGTCTTTTGTCACCGGTTGGGCGCCGAGATGGGTGTATTGAAATGACAAGAATGTCCTTATTAGATGGCCGTTAAAACAGTGGATTTCTATTGGAGACATGTCACTTGTGTCCCTCTGAGACGTTGGGTTCCTTAATTTTGAAGTTTGTGCTCCTTTTTCTCTTTAATCTAACTGGTCAATGCAGAAATAATGAGTGGCTGAGCTGTTTGATGAGCATAATAAGATACAAAAATGACCAATTTCATGTCAATTGAAAAAGAATTAGATTATGAGCCTGTTTGGTTTGAATTTTACAATTCTACAGTAAATTAATTTTCATTTTTCAACCATATATTCTTCAATAAAATAATATTTTACATCACATCAATACTTTTTTCTTCTTTTTCAATCACACATTTCCCATCATATCACTATTCAAAATCAATTCTTCCTCACAATTCTCATTTTCAACCACACATTCTTCAATAAAATAATATTTTCCATCACATTAATAATTTTTTCTTCTTTTTCAACCACACATTTCCCATCATATCACTATTCAAAATCAATTCTTCCTCAAAAAAATCTAAATCAAACAAGCTCATATGTGTATAATATCCTATCAAATCATTTACATAATAGTCAAATGGTGCCTCCAATTATTTGATGAGCATAATAAGATACAAAAATGACTGATTTCAAGTCAATTGAAAAAGAATTAGTCTATATGCACATAATATCCTATCAAATCATTTACATAATAGCCAAATGACGGTTCCCTATTGGGGGCGCCTAGGCCGCAGAAATAATGAGTGGCTGAGTTGTTTGATGAGCATAATAAGATACAAAAATGACCAATTTCATGTCAATTGAAAAAGAATTAGTCTATATGTACATAATATCCTATCAAATTATTTACATAATAGCCAAATGGTGGCCCCCTATTGGGGGCGCCTCCCAATAGGGAGCCGCCTGTTGGCCATTGTGTAAAAGATTATGTAGACTATTATGTTACTCTAGCATGGTCCATTAAAAAAAAGCCTAATTTTGATCACTCTTGTAAAAAAAATGTCAAATTTGGTATCAAAATATCTATTATACCCTCAATAAAAAATGAATTTATTTTTTTCAATTTGTTACGAATTTCGAAAAGAACAGGTAACTTCCATGAGAAGTTGCATTAATGTTAGCTAATGCCTAATGAATTCATTTACTTTTATTATCTATATTAGGTATTAACCAAAAAAAATTGTAAAAAAAATGAAAAAGGTGAATAGAAAAGTCATTAACACTAAAAAAT
>CAIGRO010001026.1:0-10725 GCA_903798355.1 Fraxinus baroniana
CCATTGTATGACTGGGCATAATTCATGGAGCAAACTCAGTAGGATTCTTAGCATAATTCATGGAGCAACATTAGTATTTGCATCATTCGTCCTCCTTAATTGGAAGCACCGACAACTCCTTTAAGAGTTCAATCAGACAGCAACCCTCTAATATTACGTGTGACCTAGCGAATCTATCAATACACTCAAAATATGACGGGACGGATAAAGTGGTAATAGGAGACTGTTCAGGTTTGCGTGTCTCACACATTGGCTCTTTAGTTTTTCAATCACCAACATGCACTTTTTGTTTAAATAATACACTTTGTCTTGCAAATACTGTTCACCATTTTACCACTCAAAACAATGTTTTTCTTGAATTTCACCTCTCTCATTTTCTTGTCAAGGATCAGATCACGAGGGCGACAATACTCAAAGGTGCATGTGAAAACGGTGTTTACACCCTCCCGGACTCATTGGTGAATTCCTCTTCAAAAATGGTTGCGAATGTGCATAAGCGGACATCGATTGATGGGTGGCACAAGAGACTTGGACATCCATCACAAAAAATTGTCCATCATCTTATCAAAAACTTTTCTCTTCCAGTAAAAAATGGTAAAGTGCCTCAACTTTGTCCTTCTTGTTCTATGAATAAAACACATCAACAACCTTTTCATTCAAATAGTTTAACTAGCAATGCACCTCTTGATATTCTCTACACCGATGTTTGGGGTCCATCACATATAATTGGTATTGATGCTTCAAAATATTACTTGATTCTCATTGATCACTTTACCAAATATAAGTGATTTTATCCCTTGAAAAACAAATCTGGAGTAAGCACTATTTTTCCACATTTTAAACGTCTCGTCGAAAATCGTTTTCAACGAAAAATCAAATGTCTTTACTCCGACAATGGTGGAGAATTTGTGGTACTCAGACAATATTTTTCAACTCATGGGATTAGTCACTATACGACCGCCCCCCAAACCCCTCAACAAAATGGAGTTTCCAAACGTCGTCATGGACATCTTGTTGAAACAGGTCTAACATTGTTACAAGATGCCTCTCTACCTTCATCATATTGGCCTCGTGCTTTTCAAATAGCTTTACCTCTTAACCAACAACCAACACAAAAATAAGTCACCATTTCAAGTTTTATTCCAACAAAATCCAAATTATCTCAAGTTAGGAAAGTTTGGCTGTTTGTGTTTCCCTCTAACCCGGCCTTACAACTGAAATAAATTCAGCCCAAATCCATCCCGTGTTTGTTCGTAGGCTACTCTCAAACTCCTACAAATGTCTCGACGTCTCCACAAATCGTATGTATCTCTTGCGGTACGTCCTCTTTGACGAACCCAACCCACAGCTCGCCGTCTCGATCTTCTGCTCTGCCACCTCGATGCTACCTCTGCTACGACCACCACCAGTGCAGTTCGAGAGTACGCCGTCTTTCCTGTACCCTCAGGTATTTTCCCTAATTTATCCTCTTATAATTTCCCCAATTTTAGTTCCACTTCTCCAATTGCATCACGCAAGTCACACATGATCGAGTCCACTCCATCAATGGTCTCACCCACTACGAGTACTCACCATCTAACTACTGAAATAGCAACCACTAACCCTCCAGTTGAACTAATCTGAACCCACCTCATGACCACACGTTCTATGAACAACATTCACAAGCCCAAACAATTTCACTCAACTACAAAACATTCCATTCCGCTAACTATTGAGCCAACTTGTGTGATACAAGCACTCAGTGACCCGAAATAGAGGACTGCAATGTATGAAGAACTCACAGCATTGATGAGGCATAGTTTGTGGGAACTAGTTCTCCCGCCCACACACTATAAATCGGTGGGCTGTAAATGGGTATTTCGCGTGAAAAGAAAACCTGATCGGTCTATTGATCGTTTCAAAGCGAGACTTGTTGTAAAATGGTATAACCAACGCCCGAGTTTGGACTACAAAGAGACGTTTAGTCCTGTTGTGAAACCTGCAACAACAAGAATCGTCCTGACTATTGCTGTTATGTAAGGGTGGATTCTAAGATAACTTGACATCAATAATGTTTTTTTGCATGGACTGTTGACTGAGGATGTTTACATGTTACAACCTTCGGGATTTAAAGATGTAACCAAACCATATCATGTCTGTTGCCTACGCAAGGCTATTTGTGACCTAAAACAGGCACCAAGGGCATGGTATTTTGCTCTAAGGCATACTATAATAGAGCTTGCTCTATGGCATACTATAATAGAGCTTGGTTTTCTCAATTCAAAAGCTGATTCTTCCCTCTTTATCTACAAAACCAGCTCTGTCACATGTTTCTTGTTAGTGTATGTAGATGACTTGGTCATAAGCTGTAGTGACAATCACTTTGGGCCTTATTGGTTGACAAACTTGGTAAATGTTTCTCCCTAAAAGACTTGGACAAGTTCATTACTTTTTAGGAACGGAAGTCATACCTACAAAATTTGATCTTTTCTTATCTCAACATAAATACATTAGAGACGTTCTGACCAAGCACAATATGTTGGGTCCAAATAATGTGTCAATACAATTATCCACCACCACAGCCCTCACACTTGTTGATGGAACAAGCTCAGTAGATAGCACTGCATTCAGGAGCGTCATATGTGCTCTTCAATACTTATCTCTTCTAGGTTAGATATCTCATTTGTAGTAAATAAACTATCTCAATTCATACATAAACCCACTACAACACATTGGACAGCTGCCAAAAGGCTCCTATGCTACTTGAAACAAACAATTATACATGGGATTCACATCACCAAAACCAACAATTCAGCTCTTACAACCTACACGGATGTAGATTGGGCAGGTAACTTTGATGATAGAACTTCAACCTCTGCCTATATAAGCTTCCTTCCCTAATCCAATTTCTTGGAGCTAAAAAAAAACAAAGGGCAGTTGCTAGATCGTCCACCAAGGTAGAATATCGGGCTCTTGCAAATGTAGATTGGGAAACAATTTGGCTCCTTACATTATTTCAAGAACTCAGCTTCCCAATATTCTTTGCACCAAAGCTGCTTTGTGACAACTTGGGAGCAACACAATTAAGCCTAAATCTTGTCCAGGACTCTCGCATGAAGCATATACAGATAGACCTGTGCGTGATATGGTTTAAAAAGGAGCATTACAAGTTCATCAAGTCAACACCCAGGACCAGGTTGCAGATCTTCTAACAAAACCTCTGTCAAGGCAACGAACGGAACATCTCAGGAACAAGATCGGACTTGTTGATGGTACTCCTATCTTGCGGGGGCGTATAAAGGAAGATCACACAAATCAAGCAAATGACACTAATTCAGCCAAAGATCATTCTTGGACAGCCAACAATTCACGGCACAATTCTCTGTAATATTCACTTTTGTACAGCCTTATTCTTAGCTATTTTTCCCAGAATAGAATCTGTAATTCTTGTATTTAAACCCACACGACCACCATGCAATATGGGGAAGAAGAGTTTGCCATTTCACTTAAAAATAAAGATATTTTTTTTATTCAATTCTCATCAGCTACGTCCAAATAGATTATAATGACAATCCAATTAAAAAATTAAATAGCTTATAATTTAATGGCGAGCACGCGCGCGCACACACACACACACACACACATATATATTCGAACTTTTTGATGGGAACGAAACTCCGACCCATTCCTCAATTATCAAATACACAGACCTCAATGACATCACCTTCATCACTCTCATTGCTCCGATCATTACCCTTCGACTCATCATAGTTTTAATCTCAGTTCTAGAGAGACCATTTATCTGTGGGCCCCATAAATCACTCTAGTAGTAATATATACAAAACTCACATAATTGAGGATTGAAGAACTAATCTCACCTTGAAAAAAACCACATCAGCGATGTTCACTACTTTATGAAAGCTATGTGGAGGCTAAGAGGCTTCCCATGAAAGTATCTATCATCGTAGTCCATTGTCATGTTATCCTACATGTTAAATAATATTATAATCCATTCAAAGCAAACAAAAAATTATGCAATCATATACTATCTTCCAACTCAAAATTCAAAAGAACGAATGTAGTTAAACATTTTCCATTTTGTTTGTCTTAATGCAGAAAGAATTCAAAATGTTGTATTTAACGAAGAAACAAGTGTTCATGGAACTGGAAAATTAACAGAAAAATGAACAATAAGATTGAAGAAAAGATTCTTTTATCGTGTTGGAGAAAACAATAACTATTAGATTAATATCAAAATGGAACTGCAACTCAATAGCTTAACCAGAGGGGTGAGAAAGGAAGTACTTGACAGATGGCCTTCAATTCATCAATAAGGTCTCGTGGAACTTTTCTAGATGAACCTTTGACAAGATAATCAATACAGCCTTTGCCACCACCAATGCTCTTTCCTCTAAACACAAAGGAATTATAAGAGATTAAATAAAAGATCTACATTACATCATTCATGTTTCTAAGAAACATAATTTTCCATTGAGTGAGTTCTTGAAACTATAAGGTTCCAACTTCATTGCACCCAAGTTATTTCAATTCAAAGAAGCATGATTAATATGTATTATTTTATTTTGTAAAAAGGTACCTTTTAAGATAATTAGTAATTTTGAGGACGATTTTTTTATTTTTTTATTTTTTTTTAAGGAGGGGAGATTGTAACACCCCGAAAATTTCATAATAAAAAATTATTTGTTCTATATATTATGTTTTATTATTTTGAAAGTTGAGGGACTAAAATAAAGTATGTTTTAAAATTTAGAATAAAAAGTTATTTGTTCTATATGGATATATATATATTTTTTTTGATTATTTTGAAAGTTGAGAGATTAAAGTGAATTATGTTTTAAATTCTTATGTTTTTGGGCCAAATACTTTGTTTTTGATAGAGTGACCAAAAATATATCAACCTCGAACCCATTTTGTATCTCGCATTAAATAAAGTAGATTGAACTCGAGAAAATATAAGATCAGATGAGTTAAGCCAAAGTTATTTCAATTCAAAGAAGCATGATTAATATGTATTATTTTATTTTGTAAAAAGGTATCTTTTAAGATAATTAGTAAAAGAAAATAATATAATATTATATAATCACGTTTATATTTAAAAGGGGATTAACCATACATATTATGTTTTTCAGCTTGGTTGTGCGCGTGTATTTGAATATTTTGCAAGATAATATTTTATAATATTAGTCATGTTTATCCTTAAGATGATTTGATCTATCAAACTTTTAGTTACAACCAATCATTATAACAAATTCTTATCACATTGGATAAACATGATATTTATTACAATTATACTATGACTCAACTACTATTTTTTCCTATAAATAGTGTGTCAATGTCTCACAATTTTCATATAAAAGAGCTGCAAATTCTAAGTATATTTTTATTATCAAAACCTCGTTTCATTAATCAAGGTAAGATACCTTTGTGCAGGTCTACCCTTGGACTGTGATTGTAACACTTAGCTACCAATATGGCCTTATATCTAGCATCTTCAGCTCTCGATGTACCTTCATTTCCTTTAAATACCCACCTATAGTGAACAACCTTATTTTGATTGGGTAATTTCACCAAATCTCATGTGCTAATTTTATTAAGTGGCTCAATCTCTTCCTGCATTGAAAAGCAATCATATGCTAGAATCACTACAACTAACTGCTTCTGCATATGTAGCAGACTCTTTAGTCGAGTTAATACTGTTAGCCATAACTAATGCAAAAGCTACCAAGTCTGTCTCTACATACTTTTGGAGATATCTAATATCTCTACATCGTCTATCCATTACTATAGAATACTGTGGTTCTACTGGTGGTAGAGGTTAATTGGGCAAAGTATTACTTTCCTCTAACTCTAAACTAGACTGATTTAAAGCCTCTTTTTTCTCTTCTAAACTAATTTCCAACCTCGCCTAGGTATTTTAATTCTATTGCTTAGTTTTACCAGAATCTCCAAGAGACAAATTTTGAATTATTGAAAGTTCATTAAATACTACATCTCTACTAACCACTACATTTCCTATTTCTGGACACCATAACTAATAACCCTTTACATCTGATTTAACCCAAGAAAGATGCACTTTTTAGACCTAGTTTCTAACTTCCCATAATCCATATGAGCATAAGCACACACCAAATATCTTCAAATTGGAATAATATGAGGTTTACCAGACTATACATCTTCTGATATCTTTTTTTCAATGGTAATTGAGGGGTAAGCAGTTAATCAGAAAACAAATTGTAATAGCAACTTCAGCTCAAAAAGTCTTTAAGTAAACCTTTTCCATCAATGTTCTAATCATCCGTTCTGCTATACTACTTTGCTGCTGAGATCCAGGCTCTATCAAGTGTCTCTAGATGCCCTCGGCCTGCAGAAGCTATTGAATTCATCTAAACAAAATTCCAACCTATTATCTATGCATAAACATTTCACCTACTTTTCAATCTATTTTTTAATCATTTTTTTCCACTTATTGAAGGTTGTATACACGTTGCACTTTTGTTTCAAGAAGAATACCTATGTCTTTATGGAGAAATCCTTAATCAATATCAACAAGTAATAAATAAATCATTTATAAGGCATTCTCGCCGATCACCAAAGATCTGAATGGATATACTTGAGTGTTCCCTTCGTGTTGTGCCTCTCTTTGGTGAGTCTGGCCATTTTCTATTTTCCAAAGTCATAATGCTCACAAAACATCATATTATTAGTTTTTTCCCATCAAGAAGTCCCCTCCTACTGAATTCTGCAATGTCATTCTGACTTATATGCCCAAGTTGTCTATGCCAAAGGTTTCTAACTTCTTTATTTGTCAAGGAAGAAATAGTAACTGTTGTATTCCCTATAAGTGTAGAACTCTGCAAAATGTACAATTGATTGGAGCTTTTATGTCTCTTCATGACAACTAGAGCTCCCCTACTCACCTTCAAAACTCCACCTTTACTAGTGTATCTACAACCCTTTGAGTCAAGTGTACTCAAATATATGAGATTTCTCTTCAATTCTGAAACATGCCTTTCATTAGTAAATGTTCTAATAGCCCCATCAAACACTATGATCTTGACTGAACCAACTCCAAATATTTTTCAAGGCACGTTGTTTCCCATAATCAAAGCACCTCTAGAACACATTTCTCACAAGGTTTGGAATCTCCATTAGAAATCACAAGGAGTTCTCATTTACTTTACCCATCTTCCATAACATTAACCTTTACTATATTTTCAAGCTGCTTTTCCTTATCACTAATAGCATCACCCCTTTTGTTTTTCAATTTGTAGCAATCAACTCTAATGTGTCCCTTCTTTTTGTAAAAGGGATATACTTTCTTTGTATGTTGAGACTTTGATTTATCCCTCACATTTCTACCAAAATTCCTATCTCGGTTCCTTTTACGAATAACCAGGCCTTCAACCCGATTCCTAGATCCTACTACAACATGGTTTAACTTTTCTTTTGGCAATAAAACATTATAGAACTCGTCTGCAGTGAGAGTATCACGACTATAGAGGATAGTATATCTAAATGTCGAATACAAAAGCAACAATGAACATAACAACATCAACATAAGATCCTCCTCATAATATTTTCGACGTACCTTTAGACATTTGGTGAGAATACAAGCGTTGTTTCAAGTAAAACTTATTGGTCAAACTCTTTGTTATACTAAGCTATTTCAGTCTTAGCCACAGTGCAGTGGCACTCTTCTCCTTAAGAATATACTGAAGAATGTGATTGATAGGTGTAGATGGATTTGTGACGAGACTTTTTCAATCTCTATGCTGCTTTTCATCAAGCGTCCAGGTTGAACGCATCTTGTCAAAATCTAACAAGGTATCATTCAAATTCATCTGCACAAAAACATCGTGAATCTTCACTTGCCATAGAGAAAATCTCGTGTTGCGATCCAATAACGGGAATTGATATGTGTATTTTTGTACACTTATTTAATATCTAAATACGCTTATTATTGATTAAAAGAGCAGATGTCGAGCCATAATTAGGTAATTTTGACTTTTATGGGTCATAAACTCCAAATGGAAAGAGAACAAAGCAAAAGAGAGTGAAAATGGACAAAAAAAGGTACAAAATTATGAATTTGGAACTAAAGTGCAGATGTCAACCATTGAAGGACCTTGGAGTGCAATTAATGGAGGGCAAAATTGATATGGAAGTTAAGATATGAGGATCAAATTTTACAAGATCAAAGTTGAGGGACCTTGAGTGAAAATTGCTAGAGGACTAGTGTACAAAAACAAAATGAAAAAAAAAAAGAAAAAGGAATTTGAAATAGAAAGTTGGTGCCTAGGCACCGAATTTAATTAAAAAAGAAACTAGGGGACTATTTTTTTTTCCTCCAAAACCTAGGGCTTTAGCTGGTATCACCTCTTTCATTGTGGTTTTTTTGAACAGGAAAAATGGGGCAGCTGCTTCACTGGGGTCTTTGGCCGGTTTCATCTCTTTCATTTTTCTTTTCTTTCACCTTTCTTTTAATTTTCTTTTCTTTTCCTTCTCAATTTCTTGGTATTTTTGTGGGAAATTAGAGCACAACAAAGGAGATTCAATCAAGGAGTTGGAGATGTTTTTGGGAAAATCAAGAATAAGGGTTTTATCATCATTAAAAATCAATCAAAGGGCGTTCTATCTCTTCTCTTGTATTTAATTCATTTTTCTCCAAATTTGTAATGAATGTTATGAATACTCTCCTTTGTTATTAAATATATATAATATGGACTAATTTTTTTGTGTTGAGATTTATGGTAGTAGTTTAACTTAACTTTAATTAATTTTAGTATTTGCTCTTTAATGTTAAAATACTTATTTTCATGTGTATTTATTATTGTATCGAATGCCTTTCATATATTTGGCCATTACATGATTGAGCTTGGTGATTTGTACATTGTTCGAGAGAAGATTGTACATTTTATACCAAATAGTAAATATCCTAAGTTTGTAGAGGGGATAGAAATGTACTACTAATCTTAGGTGACCTACTGAGCTATTTTCACAAATATTTAATGTGGTTGTTTGATTTTAATTGACATAAAGATATGGAAGGTTGAACCAATTAAATAAGGTTAATTTCTCTCAAGAAAGGTAATTAGCTAAAATTGAAAATTCGGGTCAAATATTGTAAATCAGTAATTTATTAATTGACTTGTGGAGAAATTAATTAGGCGACAGTTAAGCGAAACTATGAAACCCAACCACATTTTCCTCAAAACTTTCTGGGGTTTTTATTTTCATATTTTATATAATTTTAGTTAGTTTCCTTATTTTTTAAAATCATAATTTTATTGTGTTTGGTCTTATTGTTAGAATTAAATTGATTAAAGTTGTGTAATCGAAAGTATACATTTCTCGGGGGATCGACAATTCGAACTCAAAATGTCAACTTTATTATTTGAACGCGACCCGTGCCCTTGTTTTTTGCACTTTCATAGCGAACGTGTATCATATTTCACTGTTGCCATGTGGAATATCAACCTTACTTTGATACTAGTTTTGTTGTGAATAAAGTAAGAAATTTCAGAGATGAAATAAATAAATCAATCACAAAAGAACATCAAGATTTTACATGGAAACCCAAAATGGGACAAAATCACGGACAAAGGAGTATTTCACTATGATCAATAATGAATGTTGTTTACATAAGATCTTAAAGATCTCTCATGGCTTATGTACATTAAATTAAGTTTACTCATGGTTCTTTTATAAAAAACCCCCAAGCACAGAGTTTTATAAGGACTAGAGTGCATGTTAAAATGTGAAACATGCTTGAGCCGGAAAAAAACTGCCACTCGAGCGCTAGGCAGGCGACAATCGACACCAAGTAAGCGTCGATCCTGTTTTGAGTGCTCGAGTGGGATCCAGGCGGACAACGAGCAAGAATGCATCGACTTTTTCTTCCGGTTCCATAATTTAACCTCTTCAAGTCCCACTCAACCAAAACACCAATACCTAATAGAATTTGGGTCATACTTCAACAATTCTTTTATGCTAAATCTATTTCTCTACCTGTACAATGGAAACTTAATCATGCTTCAATAAAATGAGCAAGATTTTAGTATGTTTTTCTTTCTTATTCTTCATCCAACCTTTGTGCACTTTCTTTACCTATACGTAAGTTGAACCTAATATTTAAATGCATAAATTTACCGAGAATAAATAACAAAAATCTGAAAATTCTTGGATTTTCCTGAAAGTGAAACGATCCAATTTTGAGTCAGAAAAATTCAAACTCTAAAAAGGGTGATCAACAAATTAAGTAGACAAACTTATACATGTTTTTTCAGACGGGCAGATTTGAAAGTTCAATACAATTTCTAAAAGGATAATAGAAATATCTTTCTTCGAAACAAACAATGTGTTTCGAATGCTTTCACAGGAAGTGTTTTGATAAAACTAAGTGGGTGGAGGAGTTTGCTTTACTATGGTAAACTAGGCTGTGTGATTATTCACATGATAGAGAAAGTAATGCATTGAATACTAATTCGAGATATTGATGCCTTAAATAGGCTTAATTTTTTGCCCTTTCCGCCTTCAATGTGCCAATCTTGACATTTTGTCTTCTTAAATCCTACCGAACATATGTTTGTCCTCAAGGGAAAACATTGATTTTCTTTAAATTAAAAACAACTTTCTTGTTAATTGACACGTCGAGAAAGTGTTCGACAAGTGTACGGATCGTTCAAGTAATAAAAATAGGTTTTAAAGTCCAAGTATCATTCCCAC
>CAIGRO010001028.1:0-26595 GCA_903798355.1 Fraxinus baroniana
CTCGTTGTGGGTTTCGTAGTCACCGCTTCTACGGGATTTGCATCAAGATGCCCATTCTAGCTACAATTAGATCCCCATACACTCAAAAAATAAAGAGAACACTTCTTTCATCACCGATCGAAGGTTATACTACTACAAAGTGATGCCATTTATGCTGAAAAATGCTGAGGCTACCTATCATAGGCTTTTCAATAGAATGTTCTCATATCTCATTGTTAAAACCATGGAAGTTTATGTCGACAATATGCTGGTAAAAATCTTGGAAACAAAGGATCATGTTGAACACCTAGATGAAGTTTTTCAAATTTTGAGGAGCTATAAAATAAGGTTGAACCTCTTGAAATGTGCATTTAGCGTCACCTCAGGAAAATTCCCAGGCTACATGGTCAACCAGAGGACAATAAAAGCCAACCCTGAAAAGATTAAGGCTCTAATGGAAATGAGGTCAACATGAAAGACTGAGGAGGTTCAAAGCCTCACCAGACGCATAGATGCTCTAAATCACTTCGTCTCGAAAGCTATAGACATATGGCTTTCCTTTTTCAGAATTCTCAAGGGAAAGAGAAAGTTCCAATGGAAAAAGGAATACAAGGAGGCCTTCCAAACACTAAAGAAGCTCGTGGCAAGCTTCCATCCTCTCCAAGTGAAAAGTGGATGAGCCTTTCCTATTTTACTTGGCTGTGTCGGGGAGGCCATCAGTTCAGTCCTTATCAGGGAATATGATAGCCACCAATTACTTGTCTATTATGTGAGAAAAGCTCTACTGCAAACAGAGTCTCATTACCCAGAGATCGAGAAATTGGCATTTTGCCTTATCAGCGCATCAAGGAAGTTAAGGGCGTACTTCCAAGCCCACAGAGCACATATGCTAATAAACTAGCCCTCAAGCACGTGCTATAAAAACTTGATGCCTCTAGAAGGTTAATGAAATGGGGCCATAGAACTCACTTAGTTCGACCTAACTATCAAGAAAGTCAATTAGTCATCCATCTATTTGAAAAGGTCTACTTAGTCCTTCAACTATCTTGAAGGTTCAATTTGAACCTCCAACTATCTAGAAGGGTCAAGTTAGTCATCCACTATCTGGAAGGGTCAAGTTAGTCATCTAACTATTTGGAAGGATCAAGTTAGTCATCAACTATTTGGAAGTGTTAAGTTGATCTTCCAACTATCAGGAACAGTCAATTTTGTCCTCTAACTATCTAAAAAGGTAAATTTGGTCTTCTAGCTATATAGAACATTCAATTTGGTCCTTTAACTATTTGAAAATGTCAAGTTGATCCTCCGACTATCCAGAACGATCAAGTTCATCCTCCAACTATTTAAAAATGTCAACTTCATCCTCTAACTATCTGAAGGCTAAAGTTAGTCTTCAAACTATCTGCAACGGTCAAGTTAATCCTGTCACTATCTAAAAATGTCTACTTGGTCCTACAACTATCTTAAAATGTCAAGTCGATCCCTTACTGTCTACAACTATCAAGTTGGTCCTCCGACTATCTTGACGGTTCAAGTTTGTTGACGTTGAAAAATGTATAGACAATATTCAGGCTAACTTAGGGGATAAACACGAAATTGATTGATCTTTTACCAATGGATTACAGGATTATTACACAATAATGCTCTTCCCCCCCCCCCACCCCCCCCCCTCCCCCCTCCCCCCATTGTAGGAGATATTTGAAATATGAAGAGAGTCAGAAAAATCTCCCTCTTCTTTTGGCCTCTCTTTCCTTTTAAGTGGGATAATGCATACACAATGTATCTCATGTCATGTCAATCTACAATATCGAGCTAAATAAGTACACATGTTGGCGTAATAGGATTGGTTGTCAAGCTCGGCTCCGTCAGTTGATCATGAGTTTCTGGTACAGGTGGTCCCTAGCAATTAATGCATTACTTGGGAGAGGAGGCTAAGATTTTTGATTGGAGGATAATATGGGTGCTGACGTGAGACATTTCCATATGTATCCTCCTGATTGGTAGCCCCTATATCCTGTTAGTGATTCTTAATCATTAATCATTATTTCACCTTGAAGGACTACACAAATTTCTTGAGTAAGCCACTTAAGATCCGAGCTGACCTCATACATCTGAGCTCACATTATTACCCGCTTACTGGGTACACCAATCTGAACTAAGTGAACTCGGTGGTTGGTGTCAACAGTTGTCCCCCAGGTCAGTGCTGACCTAGGTGAGAGGTTGATCTTTTGAAAATAGTTTGGCATACCTTCCAATTTCTGTAATAATTACTCTCCATAAATGCCAGAGATACATGTCACCTTATGATCTATAAGGTAGCTTCCTTCTTCTGGAAGCGTTGATTAACAGTTGTTAATCATTTAATTCTCCATTTAAATAGTTCAGATCTTGTTCTTTGACATTCCTTTACTTTCAAATAACCTTTTCACCTTTCATTCTTTTACTTTTGCATCTCAAGCTTCCCAGATTTTTCTCCAAAATATTTTGGCCTTTTTTTTCTATTTTCTGAAGGGCATTGTCTAGGTATTCTTTTTCCAATTAGAATACCTCTCTTTTTAAATATTTATTTTCTCCTCTTTTTGCTTATGAGCTCGGACAAATCTCATGTGCAGTCTTGGGGGAATGAATAGGAAGAAAACGTACCATCTTCGTCTACCCATTCCTTTAGTCCTTCTTCTGCCAGTTCAGACTGTCAGGAAGTGCTTATCCCCGTCCCCATGGCTTCTTTTTATCCTCCACCACCCTTCCCAACCCTACGTCTAACTCACCTAGGAGTATGGAACAACGATGTAAGATGAGAGAGGAGAGAGCACAATAGGAAAGTAGTAATATCGACCAAACTTGGGGGCAAGTTCTTTTAGGTCGGTAATAACGACTGATTCTTTAGCTACAATTAGGGCTAAGTATAACGTCCTCCCTTCTGTAGAGTTATTAATCCTTTCTTCATCTGACTGAGCTAATACTCCTCCATTGGGATGCATTGCTCTCAACACTGTTATTTTTTAGGTCGGCCTGTAACTACCTTTTCCCAGGATTATTCGATCAATCTTCTCTTCTTGGGGAATAGCCCCTACCCAGCTGTGCCCAAATGGGTGGAGGACCTTGGTTGCAACCTTGATCCTATGGAAGTAGTTAGGTCACCCCAAACTAGATGTATCCCAATTTAATTCTCTCTTTTCTTTTAGGAAGGTGGGAAAAATACTGGTTGGTGGTATACTAGTGTTAGGCCTAGAATGGGAGGCCCTATAGTTTTAGGTATCCCTTCATCGATCAAGGGGTGGAAAGAAGAATTTGTTTTACATTTTGGGGGATTGGCAGTTCCATCCCGACGAGGTGGATAGGGAAGATATAGTTCCTATCCTTTATTATTCTTTTTGTAAGTAATAGCCCATCATGTCTTCATACTTTTCATTGTTTTGTTAGAAGTCTGATTTTCCCTTGCTTCCTATTTTGCAGTTTATCGACCTTGCCACCTGAGCTCGTCCATTCAGAAACGGGCTGACTGCATCCGAGCTCTTTCCCACAGAAAAAGGTCTTGCAAGTTTGTGATCTCAAACGACAATTTATTTCAAGCAGGACTACTCCGAGCTTTGCCTCCAAGCTTGGCACCAAGCAGACTTGCTACTTTGGCTCATGTCCCTCCTCGTAAGTCAATTTAACATCTTCATCACTTCTGTTTCTTTTGGCCAAAATCTAATACTTCTTCTTTTCTTGTATATTTAGGCCAACAACCAGACATGTTGAATCTTCGCGCTACCAGAGCAGCCAAAGCAGCTGAAGCTGATAAAAGAAAGATGGAGGAGGTCGCTGCTAAAGAGCATAATCGACCTGAAGAGTTTAAGCCTAAGGTTGAGCTGCCTTTACAAAGATGGCGTTCAGCAGAGTTGTCTACTACACATGCCCCTGCTGTCCCTCCGAGCTCGCCCGTTCCTTCGACGATCCCAATTGTTACTGCAGTGTCGTCATCCAAATCTCAGAAAAAATGCCCCGATCTTTAGAGAGCAGACATTGAAGGCTTGGTAGGGCGCCGACCTAAGTTATTATTGGATTTCCTTTGAGCTCTTCCTCCAGCAAGGGAGTCGGTTGCTGCTTTTTCATCGCCTCTCAGAGAGTGTTCTGTCCTTATGACAAGAAGTTGGAATGACAAGGAGCAAAACTTTCTGGTGGAGATTCCCATAGGAGAAAGTGTTGTGTCAGCTCAGCTTTACTGTCACCGAGCTATTCTTCAGATGACTTCAGTGGCAGACAATGTAAAATTTTGAAGAAATAAAACGAAAAGAAAGAATTTTTTTATAAGAGTTTTCTTATTTAATCTAAATGCTTTAACTTTATCTTTATGCTCTTCAGGTCGAGGCTGAGCTCGATTCAATGCTTAAGTTCAAAGATCGAGCTAATAAACTTTTTGCTGAAGTTGAAGCAGAGAGGGTAGCCTTTGTTGAGGAGAGAAGGAGTTATAAGGATCGTCTCAACAAGATGGGGGAAGAACTTAATGCCAACCTCACTACAGAGCACAGGCTAATGGATGATAACAAGGTTCTGCAGATCTGGGGTGAGAAAGCAAATACTCGGGTTGAGAATGAGAAAAAATGAGCTGACAAAGCAGTAGCTCAGGCGATGCCTACTAAGAAGGAGGCCGAGCTGAGGGTCTCCAAGGCTATAGAGGAGTGGAGTGCTTCTCCAGCTTTTGACGCCATAGCTCAAGTAGCATATGTCCTGGCTATAGGTGAGATCATCAAATTTATAAATCAAAAACAGCTGGATTGGGATACCAACTTTTTGGAGGAGGCTCAGAAGGAGTAGAAAAAGGAGGTGGAGAAACTACCGAGGGTGGCTGAGGTCCAAAAAGCTCCAGCTAAGGAGAATGTTACTTTCTCAGATCCCCCTACTTCATAGTTTCCTTTACGTACTTTTGTTAAGTTTTTAAAAAAACTTTTTGTAATGTTTTTGCTTTATGAATGAAAAATTTGGACTTCACCTTCACCTTTAAACTTTCTTAGTTTCGCAATAATACAAATGATAATTTTTGCGAACTAAACTTGCTCAACCCAAGTGTTTTGTAGTACTAAATACTTCTATGGTACATGCGAGCTTAGGTCAAAAATCGTTCTACGTGTTGCAGCACTTACAACCTTAGTTCAGGCTGCTTCATGAGCAAGACTTTGGTAATTCCTTGTAGAAATTGCACTAAGTGTTGTAGTACTTACAACCTTAGTTCGGCCTGCTTCATGAACAGGGTTTTGGTAATTCATTTTACAAATAACACCATCTAAGAAATGTACTTTCTAATTTATAAACAACTACCTAACACAGCCATCTACTGATAATATTTCTTGAAATGTTCTGCATTCCAGGGGTTCAATAAGGGTCTTCCTTCCATGTCTTCTAATTCATAGGCCCCTCTAAGCAGTACTTTGTTTACTTTATAAGGACCTTCTCAGTTGGGTCCTAAAGATCTAGTGTTCAACTCTCTTGTAGCCAGAAATACCTTTCTTAAGATAAGGTCTCCAACCTCAAAATTTTCGTTTCTTGACCTTTTGATTATAGTACCTTGCATTGCGTTGCTTGTAGACTGCATTTCTGATTTCAGCTGTATTCATTTTTTCTTCTATCAAATCCAATTTTCCTCGTAATACTTGCTCGTTTCTATCTTCATGATATGTTAACGTTCTGAATGAAGGAATTTCAACCTCAAGTGGGATGACAGCTTCCACTCCAAAGGCTAAGGATAAAGGAGTTTCTCCGGTGTTTTTTCTAGTAGTGGTTCGATAAGACCATAGTACACTAGAGAGTTCCTCTGTTGATCCCCCCTTAAGAGTATCAAGTTTCGCTTTCAGCGTATGCTTGATGATCTTATTGATAGCTTCAACTTGGCCATTAGCCGAGGGTGATTTGGTGTAGAGAAATGTTTATGTATCCCAAGCTCCTTACAAAAGTTTACAAAGCGAATGTTGTCAAACTATTTTCCATTATCTGTTACGATGGAATGTGGTATTCCAAATCTGTATACGACTAATGTCCATATGAATTCAGTAGTTTTGTGCTTGGTTATTTTGGCCAAAGGTTCGGCCTCAACCCATTTGGTAAAATAATCGACTGCCACATTTGCAAACTTTGTGCCTCCTTTTCCTATGGGCATGGGACCAATTAGATCGACCCCCTAATTTTGAGAAAGTTCATGGCGCTATTACATAGTTCAGCTCTCCAAGTGGGAGATTGATATTTGGAGCGAATCGCTGGCACTTGTCGCACTTTCTGGTGAATTTCAACGCATCTTTTTTCATGGTTGGCCAAAAGAATCCCTGACGTATGATTTGAAGAACTAATGACTATCCTCCAACATGGTTCCATATGCCTCCATGCACCTCTTCCATAGCGTGTAGTACTTTTTCTTCATTCAAACATCTGAGCAAAGGTATAGAATATCCTCATTTATACAGGACATTGTTGATTAAGGTGTACCTTGCTCACCATATTCGCAGTTTTCTTGCCATGATGGGGTCCTCAGGGTATGCGCCTGTTTGTAGATATGAAACGACCTCATCCATCCACGTTTGTTTGAGGTCGGTCACCATATGAACGTTTCCAGATTCCTCAATGGCAGAGTGATGAATTCTTCCTATGCTATCAAACCTCTCAATTCCTTCACTTGTTGCCAACCGAGCTAGGGCATCACCATGTCCATTTTGAGTTTGTAGAACCCATTCAACTTGGACATTCCCAAACTTCTGTAGCTCCCTTTTGACGAGTTGAAGATAATTGTTCATTCTTTCTTCCGTAGCTTGGTAAGCTTCGTTAACCTGATTTACTATTAATTGAGAGTCCCTATATACAATCAAGTAATCAATCTTCATTTCACTCGCCATCCTTAGGCCAGCTATGAGGACCTCATATTCTGCCTCGTTGTTAGAAGCATTGAAATCAAACGGAAGTGCTTCGTAAAACAATTTTTGGTTTTGAACTTATCAACATGATTCCGCTCCTGCTCGTTTGTCTGTGGAGGATCAATCAACAAAACGTTTCCAAGGCAGGTGACGAAACGATTCTTTGGTTGGATACGAGCTAAACTTAGCAATGAAATTGGCAAGGGCTTGGGCTTTTATGGAGGTTCACGGCTTGTAATTTATGTCAAATTGACTGAGTTCAACCGACCATCTCACCATTCTCCCTGAAGTATCAGGTTTCCGTAATACTTACCTTAGTCGATAATTGGTTAGGATAACTTTTTCTAGCGGGGAGTAACGAACTTTAGCATTATACAAAGCCTTTCTAATGTAATAAATAGGGTGTTGCACTCCTTCTTCCTCCCTAGTTAGCACCGCGCTAACAACATGCTTAGAAACTGCTAGATAGAGCATTAATGTTTCTCCTATCTTTGGTTTTGATAGCACCGGTGGTTACACCAAGTGCTACTTTAGTTGGTCAAAAGCGAGCTGGCACTCCGATGTCCATTTGAACTTTTCCCCACCTATTAATGTATCAAAGAAAGGTCTTCATTAACTATTGATTTTGACATAAAACGGCTAAGGGAAGCTATTCATCCTATTAAACTTTGAACTTCCTTAGGCCTAGCTGGAAGACACATTTCAACAATGGCTTCAATTCCACTGTAGTTTACCATGTATCCAAAAACTTTCCCGAGCTTACACCAAAGACACACATGTGGGGGATTCGGCTTCATTCCGTAGGTTCTCAAAATTCCTAACATCTCGGTGAGGTGCTGCTAATGATTCTGGGCATCTGTGCTTTTGACCAACATGTCGTCGACATATACTTCCATGGTCTTACCAAATTGTTTGGTGAACAAAGAATTAAGCAAACGTTGGTAAGTTGCTCCAGCATTCTTGAAGCCAAACGACATTACTTTGTAACAATATGGACATCTGTCAGTGATAAAGGCTGTGTGTTTCTGATCAGGTTCATACATGGGGATCTGATTTTAGCTTGAATATACGTCACTGAAATTGAGCAGATCATGTCCAGCAGTAGCATCTACCATCTGATCTATTCTTGGCAAGGGAAAACTGTCCTTAGGACATGCTTTATTTAAATTGATGAAGTCGATACACACCCTCCAATTCCCATTATTCTTCTTGATCAAAACAGGATTGGTAATTCACTTTGGATATTTTGCTTCTTGGATGAATCCATTCTAGAACAGCTTGTGTACCTCTTTGTTTAGTCCTTTGTACCGTTCTGGGTTTAAAAGCATTCGTCGCTGGTGTTTAGGTCGTACCAAAAGATCAAATTACAACTTATGGTACATGACTTTTGGGTTAATTCCTTTCATGTTAGCGTGTTCCCAAGCAAGATATCAAAGTTCTCTTGAAGGAAGCTAATGATCTGATCTCTTAGTAGAGATCGCAGTTCGTGACCTATTTTTAGTTCTTTTTGCGGACTTTATGTACCAACCTTAATAACATCCAGTTCTTCCACATGTTCTTCCCCCATACTTTCAATCGCGGGTCCAAGGAGCTTGGAAAGGGTTCTGCCGTGTACGTCATGCAGATCTCCGGAGGATAATGAATCATTTTTCCCTTTAAATCAATCACTACTTGACACTGATCGACAGTATCCTTATTCTCTTTAACCAGCCCCGTACTATGGGGCGTGGGAAATTTGATGGAGTAGTGGCACATTGATACTATTGCCCTGAGGTCAACAACAAAGGTTGTCCCATAATCGCATCATAAGGGGACTTCGAGTTCAGAACTGCAAATTTCACATTCACTTTAATTCGACGAGGAGTGTTTCCGACCTCAATAAAGAATTTAATTAATCCTTTCGCCTTAGAAAGGACACCTTCAAGTCCCATAATCATGTCTGGATATGGTTGTAGAAAATCCATGGGAATTCCAACTCATTCCAGGGTGTCGGAATAAAGTATGTTGAGGGAGCTCCCCGTATCCACCTGAACTTTGGGGATACTGACTTTAGATAAAAACACAGGGATTACCAAAACTCCTAGATAGGGATATGACTCTATTTCTCTTTCTTCAAAGAAAAGTTTGTCATCAATCGCCTTATTGCAATGTTTTTTCGTAATATTGATCTCAGAGAGGTCGGCTATGATGGGTCTTTCGAACCTTGTGACCTTGATATGTTGGTAATGTTGACTTTTTAGCATCCGAACTTGAGGACTAGGGAGGTCGACATTACAAGCTCTTGCTTCGACCTAGTTTCCACGTATTACGCCTAGCCCATTCGGAGTTGGGAACTTTATACAATAATGATATATAGAGGTGGAAGCCTGTAACTCATGCAATATGGGCCTCCATAGTATGGTATTATAATTCGAAGGGAAATCTACAATAATGAAATCAGCTAAATTCTTCTGTGACAAGGAGGTTCATTGAGCTCTACACTTAGTACTATATGCCCCCAGCTTCAATGGGATCTCCAGAGAATCCCTGCAATCTCTTGGAATATGGTTGAAGGTACTACTCTCGTATAGCCATCTGCTCCAAAGTTCGAGAGTATACTACGTTTACCGAACTTCCATGTCCGCTAAAGTTCGATGTATTTACACTCTCGCTACATTTATGGCTATGACTAGTGCATCACTTTGATCTTGTAAGACTCCATGTGCATCTTTTTCTAAAAATCCGAACCATTCCAGGTGTGGTAAGGTGACGACCTCCGATTTTGGACACATTACGCTTTAGTTCTGCCAAATATAGGCGTCACGTGCCAATCTATGCCTAGTTCTTCGTGAACCCTCAAGGCATTGATTCCCGCTTATCAATGTTCAAATCTTGGCACGAGGTTGTGGGCCGTGAGCTTGGGATCCAAGCTGAGCTTGTTGAGCTATCCCTTATGGATTAGGCTGTTAGAACCCAGCTGGATTTGCTTTTCGAGGTTTAGCTACAAATTCATGCAGGTGACCTCAACGGATAAGTGACTCTAAAATCTTATTTTTGGCCTCAACTCTGAAAGGACCACCATAAGTGTAGCATCGCCAGAGATTTTCTCCACCTCCATAGATTGTTTGTTAAACCTGTTCAAATAGCTCTTGAGTGATTTGGTCTTTCCTTGTTTGATACTTACCAATCTCTCCTTTGGTGTAGTCCTCGCCTTTGATCCCATGAACTGGGTAAGAAACGCCGTAGCGAAGTCATTCCAACTTTTTATAGATCTTTGATGCAACCTTCTAAACCATCGCTGAGCTTTGTCTCTCAAGGTTAAAGGGAAAGTACGGCACATGATGGCATCTCTAGCTCCCTGCAGCTCCATCAACAAGCAAATTTGTCCAAATGACTGAGGGGGTCTCATTTCCCATCATACCCAGTCAGTTGTGGCATCTTCAGCTTTTCAGGCAGCGGTTCTGCCAGGATGTCCTCAGTAAAAGGTGAATGACATTTTGTAAGATACTCTTTTGTGTTTCATTTGTTTTTAGCCTCCAAGTCGGTTATACATTTCTTGAGGGCACTCATCTCGGATTCCAGTCGTCCCACATGGTAGTTGTTACAAGGTTCCTCATGCTACTTGTAGGTGTAAGAGAATATTGGGAGCCCAATCTATTGAATACACTATTCGTTCTTCTGATAGTTGTTTTGTTTCCAAAGGAGAACTTTTGACTTCTTCAGTTCGACTTTTGGAGGATTCCTCGCCTGAAAATTGCAGGGTCCTTCTAGTGGGAAGCCACCTGGTTTTTTTCTCGTCGAGGAGATTCCACCTCGGTATCCTGTGGCAGATTCTGGGCTTGGTTTTTTTCCAGCTTACTGACAATGTTTGTCAATTTCTCAATGGCATCCTTCATTGTCGCCATTTGAGGGTCGATAGTTTCATTTTTTCGGCGCTGACGTGAGACATTTCCATATATATCCTCCTGATTGGTAGCCCGTATATCTTGTTAGTGATTCTTAATCATTATTCATTATTTCACTTTAAAGGACTACACAAACTTCTTAAGTAAGCCACTTAAGATCTGAGCTGACATCATACATCCGAGCTCAGATTATTACCCCTTTACTGGGTACACCAATTCGAACTAAGTGATCTCGGAGGTCGGTGTCAACAAAGTTGAACCTCCATCTATCTGAAAGGGTCATGTTGATCTTCTAACTATTTGGAAGGTTCAAGTTAGTCCTTTAAATATATGGAACGGTCAAGTTAGTCTTCTCACTATCTGAAATGGTCAACTTGGTCCCTCAACTATCTAGAATGGTCAAGTTGTTTCTCAAACTTCCTAAAAAGTTCAAGTTGATCCTCTAATTGTTTGAAACTGTCTAGTTGATCTTTCAAGTATCAAAAAGGTTCATGTTAGTCATCCCGCTAGTTGGAAGGGTCAACTTGATCCTCCATCTATTTGAAAGATTCAAGTTAATCCTTCAACTATCTAGAAGGGTCAAGATAGTCATCCCACTATCTGAAAAGGTCAATTTGGTCCTTCAACTATGTGAAAGGTTCATGTTAGTCTGCCAATTATCTAAAATATTCTAGTTAGTCCTTCAACTATCTAGAAGGGTTAAGTTAGTCCTCCTACTATCTAAGAGGTCAACTTCATCCTCCAGCTACCTGAAAAGGTTCAGTTGATCCTCTAACTATCTGGAACACGTTGTTAGTTTTTCCAAACATGCTGTTAGTTTATTATAGTGAAGTGATATGCATTGTTGGTGACACGTGATCAAAGTTAAAGAAACGTACAATTAGAAGAAAAAATTGAAAGGGGAACCACACATTAAGGAGAAATTACATTAGATCAAATAATTATTTTTCAAAAGTCAGATATATATCCACCCACCCCATCCTACTCCACCCAGTTTTAAAACGATTTTGGATACACTCTCTCCCTTCAAAGCGCAATTGATCAATGTTAATTTCTCGTAGAATGAATGGAATAAACTACTTGAGTATTTGAAAGCATATGCAAAGTCAACAATGGGCATAGTCGATTGTATATCCCACGCCTTGTACCCTCATCCAACTGTGTCTATTGGCGATTGAAGGAGTTTCATGTTTGCTATTCATTCTGACTGATCCAATTTTAAATCTCGTTGATATTCTGTACAATTGATGATTCATTAACAAATTCAACCTTTTTATACTTTTTTTTTTATTCAGTTCTTCATGATTCGATTCATTAGCTCCCCTTTATACTAAATTTAGTCTTGCTGTATGAGAAAAAAATATTATTATTTATTTAGTCATCCCATAAAAATGTGATGAGAGCTAAGATTTGTTCGGGAAAAGTGATTATTGTTCTTTTGAATTTGACAATTTTGTATGAACTACACGGTTAATTCTGATTAAATATGTGAAAAGCTGAGAAAATTATTAGGGAACATAACAATAGAGTTTTGATATTCTGGTAATTTATTGAAGTGAAAATAGACGGCATTTAGTGTGTGTATGTGTGTGTGTATGTTTATTTATTTTGTGTTTTGATTGGTTGAGTTTTAAACTTTTGATTTATGGGAGGAGTGGGCGAAAAATGAATGGTGGTGATGTTAACGAAGTAGCGGCAGTCAGTGGCGGAACCAACATAAAAGTTCAGTCTCAGCAGATATGGACCATTAACCGTCGACAATCAACGATCGTAAGAACGAAAACGTTTATTAATATTTAATTAAATAGTATTAAAAAATATTCAATATATATGTAAACGCACTAAAACGTATGGGCATGGCCGAAGCCCCCGACCTTTCACTAGACCAGCCCACGAGCAATCCTACTCTCCCCCAACTTCACAATCTCAACCGTTACAAGAAAACAACAAGAATTATCGGAAATGCTAATGGGTGAAAAACTGAAAATTAAAATGTTAATCTTCCTAATTCTTGTTGTTTTCTTCAAATTGAAATGCTAATCTTCCTAATTCTTGATGTTTTCTTAATTCAAGCAGCAGCGGTGCCGGCAGCATAGCAAGTCAATAATAGGCAAAGGACCATCTAAGTAACATCAAGACGATCAATGGAAAAGCAAATTGGGAGGAAGATATAAAATTAATGTGTTCACTTCTGCATTTATGAGAGATATTAGGACGGGGATAATATATTAGTCTTTAACTGCCATCTTCTAAGGGAAAATGTGATAAGGGAATTAAAATTAAACATCCTTTTCTTTCTGCCAAACATTTGCAGAAACACATTTTAATTAACGAGATTGAGGTAAGAAATGTGATGGAACGAATTGGAGAAAGAATCAGGGTTAAAATCACTAAAGGGCAAAGGCACACCATTTCTCTAGGGGCAATGTGTAAGCCCCGAGACGTGGATTGGGAATAAGCTTAAGGAGTTTCCACATCTTCATATATCTATTATAATGAAAAAATTGGAAAACAAAAGAGTATAAGTTTTGTAGAAAAAATGCACTTGACAAATAAAAGATAAGAAGCAAATAAATAAAATCCATAATCCATAACTAGAGGAAAAGAAACCCAAAAAAATGACTAAAACATCACTCCACAGACAAGCTTTTCCCAATCACAGACGAAGAACACACTAGAAGTTCAACAGAAAATAAAATTCATCAAAAATCCCTAATATGGGATTTGGGTTTTTGTTTTTTCTCAGTTAAAATCCCATCTAGTTCCCATTCTTGCAATCAATTCGACAATCAAAACTATGTACATAGAATCATAGATTAAGAGATATTATATACATTTGGATTAAATTTTTACCAGGGCACTAGCTAAGATTGGTGGATGCAACGACGTTGGCAAAATGCCGACGTGAGTAGGAGAAGGAGAAGGAGAAGCGAAGTAGTGAAGACTATGATTTTGGACTTTGGAATCATGATAAAAAAAAGCCCAACTCTCTCAACTCAAAACAAATGGACCAAAACTGAAAAAGGGCCAACCTGAGGTCTTCTTCTTCATTTTTCCCATCTTCTCTATTCTCTTTGCAAGACTGCAACGGCGGTGACCTGGTGGCTCCCAGCAGTGTTAAGACTCCAGCAAATCCAGTACAGACGGTATCGCCCCCGGCGGCAACTCTTGTGGGTCGACCCCAGTCGATCCATTGGCAGACCCACATGGGATCGTGTGAGGTCAAGAGACCCCACATATTATTATTTTTTCAAAAATTATATAGTTGGCCTTTACCCCCTAACTATTCGCGTTTATAGACTACAATTTACTCTATTCTTTAATATATATATATAAAGTCCTCCTACAATCTCAAAATAAACTCTCCTCCAATTTTAATCTCTATTCTTCAATCAGGTATGAAATTATTATATTTGAAATTAAAGGTTTAAATAGCCTACCGGCCTTGGAGCGCTTGAGTTATGCCTGAGCGTCCTTCAGACACCCAGTAACGCGCCTGATTCCACTCGAGCGGTATTTTGGGCTAGAAAACTCTAACTTCCATCCTTTTAAAAAATAATAATAAATATTATGGATGCAAATAGATTACAATGGTAGTAGTATATGGACTTATTTTCATTAATGTTATGTTTAAAAAATGCATTTTAATTTATGATCGCACAGTACAAAGAGTCTATCTCCACCCTGAGCCGTTCAAATGGAAATTCTCTCAGGTGTTTGCTGCTGGCAGACGGCGAAGAAGTACAAGAAGGTGAGAAATGGTTGCGTAAATAAATACGTGAACGGATAAAATTGTTTATTTTGTGTTTGGATCTTGGAATTGAGGTTTGGATTCTGTTATTTTGATCCACTTTGAAATGTCAAGATTTAAGTGCTAGAAATCGACTCGTTTGGGGGATTTTCAGCGAGTGATTTGCCTGATAAATTGATAAATGACATATTAATTGTATGATTTGTGATACAATATGTGATTGTGATTCGTAAATTGCAGTATGTGATTGTGATCTTTTATGATTTATGATATAATGTGGTTTGACCCGTAAATTGTGTGGTATATGAGTGTGACCCATTATAGGTCACAACATTAATCAAATATCACAAATACTATCACTTGATTTTTATAATTTTTTACAAGTTTATTAAGTTTGAAAGTATATTCATAAATATTTATAGTTATGAGTTTTTCCCGCACATTAATTAAACATAAATCGACACGCATATAATACCTCTTGACCCATTCAGCAATTCATTTTTTTCAAGTAACATGTGGCTCAAATATTACTGGATTTTGTTACTTGTACATCAAAAGATATTTAAGCGGTTATCGAAATTGACGTGGAGTGAAAAGAATGGATGAAAAAGATGATTATGTTTCAAACTAACAAATGATAGAATGTCATGTGTCATTATGTAATATCTTATATAAATCTGAACGTACATGTAATCCCTTAGGTTGGTCTCATAATCTGTGCATAACTTGGCTTACTTGCATTAACATAATTAAGATTCTTAATTGAGTTTTTAAACCTAACCACACTTTTATAAAATCTTCAAATTTTAATAAGCCCCCGAGTGTTTAGCGGTTAAATTATGACTTGGACTAAGGGCCATTGTATAAGGTTTTTTAAAAGTCAAAATTTGCTTTTGAGATTAAACAAATATTTTTGAATAATTTTTTGAAAATGTTTTGTCTAGGGGTGTCCAAAAGTTCCGAACCGAACGGTTCTTCATAAGTTAAATACCGAACAGATACCCAAATCGAGAACCGATGGGTTTGAGTCGGATCTCGAGTCTAGACCAAGAACCGAATAATCGAATAGGAACCGAAACTAAATTTTTTATTGAATTAATTAAATTACTTTATTTTTTCTAAATAAATTAACAAATTAATTAAATAAATCAGATCATTTCATAATTTTAAGTCTTGAGCCACAATTTTTTAGGGGCCACAAATAAAAAAAATCAATCCACTCCATTGTGCCGAAAATATTATAGTCCCAACCCAAAAAACTCAATAAAAACCATCAAATACATAGAATTAATATTTACTTTTTGGTATATTTATACATTAAATTAATGTTATTTGATGGTAGTTATTTATATGTTTTTGAATTGAGCTACGTTAATTTGTAAAAGTTACGAATGAAATGTCATTAGTTATATTTATGTAGTGCTGCTGTAAATGTTAAAAAATTTAATTATGGTACGGAACTGAACCGAACCTAAGTTAACCTGAACGGTTTCATAATTATATTTGGATTCGACGTAAATTTTGAAATCGAGAAGAACCGAACCAAACCGACCCACAAACAACTCTAATTTTGTCGAGTTAAATGACTTTTAAAGATAGTTGGTCTAATAAAATGATATTTTTTTATTTTATTTTTTATTATACATAATGTAAGTGCTCAAACGTAGGGGCCACATGATACTGTGATTGTACTGCCATTTTTTGAGGAATTCTGATAAATTCGATCTTGATAGCGACTGTGCATTTCTTTATATGAACTTGCGGTGATACCATTGAGACGTATGATAACAAGAATTATAACTAAAATTATGTTTTTTTTTTTTTTTTTTTTTTNTCAGTTAAGTGTTAGGTCTTTTAATTAATTAGATTACCATATATCATGCTGCATCTCGATAAGGGTTTCACTTCTCTTTTTCTCATTTCTTCATCTAACCCAATCAGTCATTTACTGCTTCAGATAATCTAAAATTAGCAAAAACAAATGAAAACTAATCATTATTAAGAATGCCCACTTTATTTGCCAGCCCTTCCATTTTTTTTTTTTTTTGATATCCAAGTATCCACCTTACAGCGACTAAATCTTGGAATCTACACCTTGGCCCCTCAAGATGCAGACGGGTAAACCGCATGTTATTTCCAGATATTTCACGAAAATTGAAATTCTTGATCAATGGAGAAATTCTTTAATTCTCATACTCGTTTTTAATTACACATTTATACAATAAAATATTTTGCACGTTAATTCAAATTTTTTCCTTACTTTTTAACTATACATTCTCCAAAAAATTATTATTCAAAATTCAATTTTACCATCAAACAGGGACGAGTCTTTATCATTTCAAAATGTCCTATTAACTCATCACGAGTATGGGTTAATGGCGAAGTCCATAAGTTAATGTTGTCACAAAAAAACACACGCATACAGTAATAATCCATACATATCGATGATATTATTGACAAGAAAGTCATTGTGATTAGATGCTTAGGCACTACTATTTTAGAATATTAGTGAGAGTGTAGTTGACTATATAATAGCGTAGGTATAAAAAAATATTTATGTCAAACATTAGTTCCATAAAAAAATTTATAAGTTGCTAAATGTTTCGAGGTAACATTAAAAAGTAAAGTAAAAACAAACCACTCTTAAAAAAGAAAAAAAAAATTAAAACTTCGTCTCTCCAAAAAAGAAGGGACCTTTGGTCCATCCGTTCATTAAAAAAAAAAATCTGCTTAGACGGCTTGGTCGAGCCGAGCCGAGCCAAGCCAAAGAGCCATCCGGCTCGTTTCACACCTTATGAACAGTAAAAATGGAATTCACTCTTTTATATAGTAGTGGAATATGCATTCCAATACAATCATTTTTGGTACTAGTCTTAGTCCTTGTTTGCCTGTTTAGTGAAGATTAAAATCAAATGTTTAGCAGATTTTGATAAAAGTTGATGAAATTTATAGTTAAAAAGTTGTGAATTTCACAAAATATATGATTAAAATTAATTGTTAACTTTGACTTAGATTAAAATTTAGATTTTAATTTTCACCAAACAAGGGCTTAGTAACAGTATAGGCTTTGTTAAGTGGAGATTAAAATCAGATTTTTAGTAGATTTTGAAAAAAAAAATCATGAAATATGTGGTTGAAAAGTTGTAGATCTCGTGAATTATATAGTTAAAATTAATTATTGATTTAAATTTTAATTCCTATCAAACAAGAGCTATATGCCACATTTAATTATTCAACTAATTAAATATATTACAATTTCATTGAACAATATAAAGTGAACTTTCAATGTCACCTCGACTGATGCAAATATAATCGTCAATTAAATTGAAAAACAAAATATATAATTCACCAAGAAAAATAAAAATCTTATTTACTAAAGGCTTAGGAGGAGGAGGCTCAACCTAACCATTAACAATGGTATAACAAAAGAAATAAACTAAACTCACCCAGTCCAAAACAGTAAGGCATTATAATGTAAGAGTTAAAGAAACTACAATACTTCCGTCATAATCATACTCCTCGTCATTATACATTGATTGAATATAGTATCTCTCTAGCTCATGATCACTTTTGGACTCACTAGAAGGAGATTCCGTGAATTATTCTTATAAGAAGTCTATAGTTCGTCCTAGTCTTCTTGAATGTATCCAAAAGTCTCCTCAATACAAAAAGAAATCTGCCACTCGTACATTCATTTCTTACCCTATGGATGACATTTGCCGTACTGTCAAAAAAAGATTGATTGAAAAAACTAACTTTTTTTTTTAAACTGTCCAATCGAATGATGCCATACACCAGAATGTAACAATAATGTAAAAAATGATACAATGGTGCCTCCGCTCTAACTTCACTCGCGCCTGCCACCTTTATGTTGGACGGTAGAATAATCTTTTTATTAGCACTACGGAACTTCGTATCCAAATAAAATCTTATTTACTAATCTAACACGCCTCCCTTTTCATTGTTCGACAAATCATTTTAATTGCTCCAATCATCTTTAGTTTTCGTTTTGTGTACAAGACTGCCTCACCTATCTTGTTTGAATAATTAATTAAAGATAATGAGCCACTTGTGCAATAATCTATATTCAACCAGTATATATATAGTGTAAAGAAATCAAAGAGAAACCCAAAAATGAAAGTCCCTTCTCTTCTTTTTCTTCTTCTTCTTCTTCTTCTTCTTCTTCTTCTTCTCTCTGTAATTATATTTGTACTAAAGAAAGCTTGTGTGTGGGTGAACCCATGGCGGCTACGGTGGAGACTTGAAAAGCAAGGAATCAGAGGGCCAAGGCCATGTTTCCTTTATGGAAATGTGCCTGAGATGCAGAGAATTCAAGCATCATCAATCAAGAATACTGGTGCAGAAAACACTGGATTTGTGTCACATAACTATACATCAACACTCTTCCCATATTTTGAACAGTGGAGAAATCAATATGGTAAAGTACAGTTTCTATTCTTTCTCATAATCTTGCTACTTATGTCTTTATATTCTTTGTTTTCTCATTTTGAGGAGACATGATCTCATCCATGATCCATGTGTTTTTGTTTCATAGATGCTTCCATTTCTGCAACTTGTTGCTTGTTTATTAATCTGCATATAAACACGCTAGATCATTTTGAAAGCTGGGGTTTCGAACAGATACTGCCAACCCGCCCTTGTCAGCTTTTAAGCAGGGTACAGTGGAAGTCAAACATGCTTTTCCTTTTTACTTTTATTTTCTATACCCTCAATTTTGTTTGAAAACTAATATTTAAAAGAACTTGCTGTTTAGAACGTTCTTTTAGAGGAAACTACATTAGACGAACTTTTTCTAAAAAACTCTTTTAACTAAAAAATAATAATTTCATAAAATCAATTAAACGAGTATCAAATAAGTTTTTAGATCTCAAAAGCTCAATTGACTTTTTAAAAGTCATGCTAAAAGAGTCCTTACTCTCGGAAGAACTCACACTAGTGCTTGTAAGAGTTGTAGAATAAGTAATGTTAGTTTTTAGCAAGTCGAGATGGTAATGGATTCCCTATTTTATTAGTCAATTAGTCGGGATGCATTTTTATTTACTGTTTGAGTTGAACGTGCATTGTACGCTATTCTAAAATATTTTATAAGTCTTGTAAAAGTAATATATGATACCAATTTGTTGGGAGGATTTGATGAGTCTTAAACAAACTAATGCCAATAAAATTTAGGATATAAATTTAAGAGAACAAACTGTAATCTCAAAACTCAATTTCACTAATTTAATTTTTTTTTATACTACATTTAATACATAAGAATTAATTCCTAATACATGAATTTGAACACGCGTTAAATTTTTTGAATACATAAATAGAAATAAATTCATCTATAATAATTTTAGATTCATGTAAATCAAAATTCTTTGAATTTAAATTAATGTTAATTAATTAAGAATAATAACACGAGACTAATATATGAGAATAATTTTGTAGTATTTATTACATATTGAAAAAGGAAAAGTAAGGTATTATTGAAATAATTTAATTGTAATAAGGTTAAAATCGTCCAAAAAATGATTCTAATTTGATGTAATATTTAATATATTATGAATTGTAATAAAGTTAAAATCGTCTAAAAAATGATTCTCACTTGATGTGATATGTAATATATTATATATATTAGACAACGAATAAGTGAACTTTATTGCTATCTATAAATTGATATTTGATAATGCTACCTAGCATTATTTATCTAGAGAAAGGGACTGTAATGCAAAGAGTGTTACATACATTGAACTGAATGCCTTTAATTGCGGGACTCATTATGTATCCTTTTCCGATATAACACATGGGGTGCGATTTTATTTTATTTTTTTATTTTTATTTTTATTTTTTGTAAATCTAACTCAAATTTTAGTAAACTTAAATTGGTGCTCGTACGAGTGACATAAATATGTCGGCAAAAGAAATAAATTTTAATAATGTTTTGGTCTATAGTAGTTCAAATAATTGATGTATTGTTGTCATATTATATTATTAAATTTTCCATTTTGGTTTCTGCTGTAACATCTAATATATGACATGTGTATGTTAGATACAATTATTGGAGAATATATACCAAACAATTCAATAATATTGTTTAAAATTTAAATTGAAAGACCATAAGCTGTCACTATAAATGCTAAATTAATTACCTATAATTTTGTTGATAATAAGTAAAGTAGTTACTGCATAAAATAATTAAGGTTGAACCCAATCTTAAGGGTCCTAACCTGTCCTGTCTTGTCCTGACCTTGGTGAATGAGGTAAATCGCAGGTTATACCTCTAAAAATACAGGATGGAATATCTGCATAAAATAATTAGATTCAACATAACTCGTACTATATTAGATGGATCATCGAGCTCTAAAGAATTTCTTTACTCTTTACCTATGGGCTGTTTGGTGGGGATTAAAATTAAGTTTTTTGTAAATTATGATAGAAGTTTTTGAAATGTGTGGTTGAAAAGCTGTGTGACCCATGAAATATATGATTGATTTTGACTTAAATTAAAATTTAAAATTTAATTTTAATTTTAATTTTTACTCAAAACAAACAAGACCCTAACCTAAGTTTGCATAAGTCTAGTGGTGTCAACGAGCCGAGCCGAGCTTTTTTTGGCCCGAGCCGGGCTCGACAAAAAAAAATGAGGCTCGGGCCTTAGCGGGCCGAGCCGAGCTCGGACCAAGCAGGCTCGATTTTTTGCTTTTTTTTTTTAATATATATACTAATATATATATATATTAGCTGCCTTTGCAGGCAGCTTTGAAGTTGCTTGCAAAGGCAGCAGCTACACTAGTAGCTGCGTAGCTGGCAGCTTGTAGCTGTCTACAAAGGCAACCCATTTTGATTTTAAATTTTATTTTATTTTATTTTATTTTTTAATTATGGGGCCGGCCCGGGCTCGAGCCGACGCCCCAAAATGGGACTCGGTCCGAGCTTTGGCTCGGTTAGACCGAGCCGGCCCGGCTCGAGTTTTTTACGGGCATGCCCGAGCCGTGCGAGCCGTCGAGCTTTTTTTGCTCCACTACATGAGTCAAACAGTATAAGCTCTATGCCAATACTATCCATCTTTTCAAACAGATCGACCATTATACAACTCGTTTCAAGTCGGTCAAATCTAGACAACCCCACCTTAAGATTTGTAATGTGGATGTGATTTGTCTACGTCATTATTCCATTACACATATTGGACACCGGCCTGACATGTCCAAAATCCACAGATAAATCATTCAAAGTTGTGCTTCCTTCCTGGGTTTTCACATGTCCAATTTTCATACCTTTTTTTGAACTTTTATAGTTGTATGTATCTCACATCTAAACAAATTAAAAATAAATTTCAATATTAGATTTTTTTTATATAAATAAATCAATATACAATAGTCTTACTTGCACAATCTTCTTGATAGTTGAGAAGACATGAAATTAGGGGTGGCAATCGAGCCAAGTTGGCTAGTCGGCTCGACTGGTTGGTCAAAACGAGTCACGAGCCGCTCGGGCTTGTCAAAAAGACGAGCCAAGCACGAGTCGAGCAGACCGGTTGCTCCAAAATTGATTTTTTTTTTTAATAAAAAGATGTATCTTAAAAAAAAATAAAATAAAAGCGAGCCGAGCCGATTACCCATTTTTGGTGAGCTCGGGGCACGAGCCGAGCTTAAATTTGGCCAGTGGTGGATGAGCCACGAGCTCACACGAGCAGAGCGCGTGTGAATAAGGACTGAGCCGAACATTACCACCCCTACATGAAACTAGAAAAAAAATGCATATGTTTACTATTTAAGGAAATACATTACTAACCAAACATTTCAAAGTTGGACAACATTGTAGTCCCATAATAAAGTCAAATTGTAAGTTGTAACCCACCATAAGCAGTGTCAGTGTCACATCTTATATATTATTATCATAAATATACTTTGAAAGTTAAGCGTTCATTTCTCATATATGAACAGTCATATTGATTGGATGGATTTCTCCAACCATTATAGATTGATAGGACGCACTTTATGTTGCGCATAAGTGCTAGAAATTTTCACCTAGTTAAGAATGCCTGTAAAAGTAGGTCATATGTCATTCAACGCTACAATTTTCTTGGACTTTTATATAATTATTTTTTAGGGTTTCATCACATGCGTAATGTGTACATCACCCAACAACCTTAGGGCCACCTTGATTTGAAACATGTTGCATGCTAGACAAAGCATTAAAATTGAAAACGATGATGTGTATAACAAACAAATGCACATCGATGTATGCAATAATGTAAGTGGTGTGTATGAGAATATTGTAGATTTTTATACTGGCTTTGGGCCATTTACATATTCAATCGAGAACATGTTGCATTTATACGTGAAAGTAGACCTTATTCGACAGTACCATGAACATTCAACTAGTGTAAGACTTATGTTGATCATAAGAATTTGAACACCCTATAAAAATTCTAAAAGGGCAACTCTTTTTATCAGTTTTCCTTTTTTTTTTTTCCTTATTTATTGGATTTAGCCTTTCTGATGGGCTGTATTTTGTGGGCTAGATAATTGTCTTTTTTTCATTTTTTGAAATAATTCACAAATATTCATAAAAAGTTTTTGACAATTGTAACACAATGTGTTACATAAATTTAGCCACATATTTGATATTTCCACCGTCACCATGGCTTCTACCACCACTTGTGCCATTTACCATTACACCACCACCACCTTTGTCATTGCTGCCTGGTGTCACCACCACATTCTATTCTATCACTTTGTGTTACATCCACGGTTGCGCCACCACTGTCGATGCCATCACGGCCAACAAACTCCACAAACACACCCAACCACAAACATATGGGACCCTGTACTATCGCACCTACTGCACGGCCTCATGGCCGACCCTGTTTACGATCCACACCATTTGACGTATGTCTGACAAGCTATATGTGCAGGTCCCATTTACACATATTCAACAGGGAATAAGCAGCATTTGTACATGAACCATCCGGATCTAGTGAAGGAAATGAATCAAAGTACATCTTGGCATTTAGGCAAGCCTTCATATGTCACAAAAAGACTGGCTCCCATGCTTGGGAATGGCATTTTGAGGTCCAATGGCCATATTTGGGCTCAACAGAGAAAAATTGTTGCCCCAGAATTCTTCATGGATAAAGTTAAGGTAATTTTATTTCCAAACATTTCTCAGTACTCTTTCCTTGAAAAGTATATGGCATATTTGATACTGTGAATGGATAAGAAAAGTTTATTGTGTATTTGCTTCAAATAAAATTGTACAATTGATTCCTGATGTTGTCGCCAGATACCATCCATATTTATGTCAAAATGGCCGCTGGAACTCACATGTCCAACTCTATGAAAGTTTTTAACTTGGACTCTCATAGAGATATTTGAATTGAAGCATGTTAACAAAGATATAGACTATTTCCATACTTGAGGTGATTTTGCAACTATGATGAAAGGTTGAGGACAAAATTGACTAATGATGCAATTTTTCATTTCTTTTTCATGATTTTGATAGTGGAAAGTACCAAACATGCCAGTAATTTATATCTTACTTGTTTTTCTTTATCCTTAATGAAGAGTTTGATTCAAAAGCCCTTCATTGAAATGGCAGGGAATGGTTGGATTGATGATGGATTCAGCTGAAACATTAACTAGCAAATGGGAGGCCTGCATAGAATCACAAGGTGGCATTATGGCAGAGATCAAAGCTGAAGAGGATTTGAGGAGTCTCACAGCTGATGTAATTTCAAAAGCTTGTTTTGGGAGCTCTTATTTGAAAGGAAAACAGATTTTCTCAAAGCTTAGAGCACTTCAGACAGTCATTACTAACCAGTGCTTTCTTTTCGGTTTCCATACATTTGGGTATGTGCCGTAAAACCAAATTTGTGTTAGACTATTCACCTTGTCTAGAAGCTTAACCTATTAGTGCACGCCATTGCAGGTTACTTCCAAGTGCACAACAAAAGGAAGTCAAGAATTTGGAGAACGAGATAGAGGCATTGATCTGGGAAGCGGTGAATGCAAGAGAAAGGGAATGCCTAGTAGAAATATCATCTGAGAAGGATCTACTACAGTTAATCTTAGAGGGAGCCATAAATGATGTGGGCAAGGATTCATCCAAGAAATTCATAGTCGATAATTGCAAGAACATCTATTTCGCGGGACATGAATCTACCGCTGTTGCTGCATCGTGGTGCTTAATTCTTCTAGCTTTACATCCTGAATGGCAAGCTCGTATACGAGAAGAGATTACTCAAGTCTGTGCTGATGGCACGCAAATGTACGTGGATTCACTACCGAAGCTGAAAACGGTACACAACCTTTTCCTTTCTCTAGAACAATATACTGTCCAGTACTTGGAGTCCATCTTAACCCGGTTAATGTATAGGTTACAATGGTGATTCAAGAAGTGCTGAGATTGTATCCACCAGCAGCATTTGTGTCAAGGGAGGCACTACAAGAAACCCAAATAGGCCACATTGTTGTACCAAAAGGTGTATGCCTATGGACTTTGATCCCAACACTGCATAGGGATCCAGAAATTTGGGGGACTGATGCAAATGAGTTCAATCCTCAAAGGTTTGCAAATGGAATTTTAAAAGCCTGCAAACTTCCACAAGTTTATATTCCATTTGGATTGGGGCCTAGGCTTTGTTTGGGCAGAAATTTTGCAATGGTTCAGTTGAAGATTGTCATTTCACTTATCATTTCCAACTTCACCATTTCTTTGTCTCCCAAATATAAGCATTCTCCTGCCTATAGAATGATTGTAGAGCCTGGTCAAGGTGTGAATTTACTCATTCAAAGATGTTCTAATTAGGGTAGGTGTAAAATTAGACACATTTTTCTTTAATCTTTGTTAATGATTTATGTTATATGTTGTTTTATTCTACGTATAATACTTTGTGTTACTCTTTAGTTTGTAATAGTTATCTAGAATATGTTATAATCAATGTTGGTCTCAAGACCAAATATTTATGCAATCAAAATATAAGAAAAGTAAAAATGAAATTGCAGAAGAGTAAGAACACATAAAATTTTAGCTCCTTTGGGGCCTGGATGTTCAGCTTTGAAAAGCCTACTCACCCGATGAGCATCTACCCAATAGATTACGCTCGAATCCATTAAGAATCACAAAGAACAGATTACTATGTGTGAATAAATCTTCACTAAAGTTTCTCTCGCCTCTCTTATACGAATCTCTCTATACAGACACTACTGTATACAAAATACACCATAAATATCACTAAGATATTTACAGAGATCAACACCAGAAAAATCTCAAGAAGAATAGAGAGAATCACTCGAAAGAAGAGGAAGAGAAAACCCTAGAATAACAACAGTTTCTCACACATTGATCGAAGGATCTAGAGAATGGGTATAAAACCAAGTCTAGAAAGTATCCAATCTAACTGTCCAAGGCATGCCAGATGAAGGGCCAAGATTCTACAATTTAATCAAACAAAATCGAAGGCCCAAACACAGCAAAGCCCACAGATAGATAGACAGAGGCCCAAATACTGAATAGAGAGGCACCCCAATTAACAAACAAGGAACATAGATATATAATTTAGTTAAATTAATATTCGATTTCTTGACTCAATCTAATTCACGAATCTTCAATTTCAAATTTACAAACTTCTAGCTTTTAATTCAATAACTTGACGCTCTTAACCTTCAAGTCTTTTATGATATTTTTCAAACTATACCGATCTTTGGTTACATTTTCAGTTAAATCAAAAACTTAATTCTTGAGTGAACGGTCCAAGAAAAAACAAGAAAATATAGTCATCTCTATTTTTCTCTCAAGGATTCGAACCCTAGGCAATACAATCCCTAGTTGCCACTTAATCCGTATATATATATAGACAAAAATCGGTTCAATCCATGTCTAGGACAACTTTCAATTGCGCGTGTTGTCTAAGAACTTCAATTACAATTAAGTCTAAAACTTTCAAAGTAAATGCAATTTTGACTCCAATACTTTATATAGCTATCACATGGACATGTTCGGGCATAGATTTTTCAAGCTTCAATAATTAGATCATATTTTGTCAACCCTAGATTACATAATCTAATTATTAGTCTTTTCTTTTTCCACTAAAGGC
>CAIGRO010001051.1:0-11097 GCA_903798355.1 Fraxinus baroniana
GACTTAGATTCAATTAGGATTGAAGAGTTGGTTGGATCTTTCCAGACTTATAAGCTAACATTTGATAAACCCACAAACGATAGTTCATTAACCTTAAAAACTATGAGGAATAGTCATAAAGAGTCATCAGATTTAGATTTTCCTAATTAAAATGAGTTAGCATACTTTGCTAAAATATTTCGAAAAATGTTTAAAAATAAACAAAAACCTTAAGAGAATCATAGAAGTGGTCCAAGTGAGTCTAGGAGGAGTTCTAAATCTATGAGAAGTCATAATTATTGAGGTTTTGGTCATGTTAGGAGTGAGTGCCCTAGTAGTATGAGAAATTCGGATAAGGCTATGAATGCTACTCTCATTGATGATGAGTCTAACTTGGACAATCAGAGTGAGAAATCCACTCATGAGGAAAGTGAAAAATATATTGCATTTACTGCTAGAATCAAGAATGAATCTGATAAGGAGAGTAAGAAGGTTGAAAACGTAAGCAGTAGTAAGTATTCAAAAGAAGATTCTGATGAAAAGTCTATGAGCGATGAAAATATCCAAGAGACTTATGATAAGATTTATGAGGAGAGTCTTAAGATTCTTACTAAAAACAAAGCCTTGAGTGCGAAGACTAAGGAACTTGAATCGGAGAACGAGAATTTAGTGCCGTATATTAAGGAATCTACCTTGATCTTGAGTGAAGTGAAATCCATCAATGAAACTTTAGAGACTCGGGTTAAAAACCTCACTAGTCAACTTGAGAATTCATCTAGGAGAGTCAGCGAGTTGATCACTGAGAAAGAGGCCTTAGAAATCTAGGTTAAGAACCTTCTGAGCGATATAGAATATTCTAAGTCTCAACTACTTGCCTTCTCTAGTGGTTCTGAAATGTTAAATAACATTTTCGGAATGGGCAAGTCTGCTAGTAATAAAGGAGGTCTAAGATATAATTAAAATGATCATAATGTTTCTAGTACGTCCAAGATCACATTTGTTTCCGGTACTGATCAACTTAAATATGTGCCTAACCCTAAACATAATAATAAGGGATAGGTATGACAGAAGCCTACTAGACAGCGTATGACCCGCCAACCCATGAATAGATATCAACGATCACATACCTTTAGTCCTATGTTTATCCCTACATGTTTTCATTGCGGTGAGTTATGACACATAAAGTCTAGGTGTTGTCATTTCTTGAACAGAAATTGAAATCGAAATTTAAATAGAAATAAGATTCAGGATTATGTTGGTCAGATTGATTTCCTTACTTATCAGGTAAGTAAATTGGCCAAGTTAATGACACAGATGATCGAAAATATTCATTTCACTAGGCAAGTCTGGGTGAAGAAAAGCTTGGGTGAAGAAAAGTTATCTGAAAAACTTTGAAATAGATCACAGTGCTCTTAAAGGTAAAAGCATTTGCATACCTAACTGATTATGTATTTTTGGTGCATGCTTGTGCTTTATCATCATGTAACATTGAGTTATGCATGCATCATATTTGTTTATTTGTTTTCTAGGTAGAAAAACTCATGCATATTTTTTTTATTTTTATTTTTTGTGTTTGACAATTTTTTGTGTGCTTGGTGCATTCATGCACCATCTGTACTGCACTGCTGCACACACTATTATAAATGGGACTTAACTACATGTGTAAGATTTAAGATGTCAGTCACTTGTTGGTAAGTTGACTTTGAACATGAATTGATCACTTTTAGTAGACCTAAACTCAAGTTTATCACTGGTAATAAAAAGCTCAATATGTTATGTTCTTTTTCGGAGCCTATTTGACTCGAGCGATTAAGTTTTGAGGTTTCTCATAACTCGATGCCTATGGTCAACTGACTTGGGTTAATCGGCCTAAAACTCGTTACATGGATCATTTTAGTCACTTAATGGAGAAGAGCCCGCACTAAATATGTGAAAAATAGTTATGAACTTAAAATATTGAAAGATGTGAAAATAAAATATTCTAAACAACAGTGGGAAAAAAGAAATTATCCATACAAAATGAGTTTTTCTTTATAGATCTTAATGTGCTTTCAATGGTTTGACTTTCATAAGTAAGGGAATATACTTATTGACAGTTAGGGGTGTCCGTGGGTCGGTTCGGTTCGGTTCGGTTCGGTTTTGCTCGGTTCTAGAATTTTCGGGTATTTAATAAATGGACCCGTCGGGTCCAAATATAATTATGGAACCGTTCGGGTTCGGGTCCGTTCGGTTCGGTTCCGTACCATAATTAATTTTTTTNGTAAGGGAATATACTTATTGACAGTGATATTTAGCATGTCATTTATCACAAAATTAAGGTTTGGAGTCCTACTTATAAATGATTAGTGACACTTTACACACATGAATCACTTATACAATTTACTCCATGTTAATTTGAACTGAGTATGTTGGAAGGTTTATTGTACATTGATTATATTTATGCATGCTAACGACTGCATTTTTGAGTGATTATATGTTAATGTTAAAAGTTTTTAATTATCGATCATTTTGCCATTTATCACAAAAAGGTGGAGATAGTATTTATATTTATATTTACACATTGGGTGAAAGTTTGAAATTTGAATGCATTGAGATTTGCATTGTATGTTTAGGGGTCGTTGGAGAGAGACATATATACATTTTGCATACTGCATAAAAACATGTTGAGAGTTTGCAGTAAGGCGGAGAATTGTCATTGCATTCAAATTCTATATCAGAATGCAGAAGCTGTTTGAGTTTTGATATTTTGAGATGTTAATGTTTCGATTGGTGTTTTGATTGACTTTAATGTCAAGTCTCAAATTAGTATATTATTTATGATTATGAACTTCAATTGTTACATTTCCTGTATTACGTGCTTTTACACTTAGTATTTGAAGTTTGGATTTCAGGAAATAGGTTTTACAAAGAATGCAAGAAACAATACTTGCATAAATTGGGTAGTTTAATTTGATATTTTGATTTATTTTACTACCTTGACTTAATTTTTATAGTTTTGTTACAGAATGTCAAAAGGGGAGATTGTTATGTTCAATATTGTAATTGGCAATTTTGTGAACAAAAAGTGACTTAATTGAACATGTGTACAAGTCAAGGAGTGAAGTGCGGTTTTGTATAGTTGAGTTAGGTAGCCTAGCGTTTGGGTTCGAGTTTGGAAACATGGAAGAAGCGGCGCCGAAATTTTGTTAGCATCACACCTGCCCATTGCTTGAGCGACAGGAACAGAATCATTGTCGCTTACTTATCGCTCAGGCGTCTTTCAAGCATTATACCTTTAGCTCGAACGACGTCCCATTCGCTCGAGCGACGGTGTTACACAACTAATCATAGCTCGCGATTTTGGAGAGTTTTACACGGCTCACACTACTCATACACCTCCAACTATAAATACAGATGCTCTTGCACAAAAATAGGTGGTTGTCTCATTGTGCCTCATTGATATAACATATTCATATCATCTTTTGAGAGATTTAAGAATACAATTCATTGGTGGAATAATTCATATCGTTCTTGAGATCTGGCAACCAAGTTTTGGGAAAACATCAAGGTACTCTCTTAGTCGGGAATTGGGAGAGGCGGACTGCAAGCACGGGAAAAACACAAGAATTGGAAATTCTTGAAATTCCACTTGGAAGAGACAATTGTAGAAGATCGGGAAGTCGGTGGGTTCAGCAAATCTTGAAAATTACGAGAATTACAACAGTGGGAACTAGTGAAATTTGCTAGGCTGAAAACGGACTGTAATCCATATTGTCTATAATGGAGGTAACTGGTCTGGTCCCGAAATTTTTACCTGTTGGGGTTTCTCCGTCATCATTTTGGTATTCGTTATTTACTGCTTTCTTTTTTACTGCGGTATTTAAACATAGTGAAATTGGACGTATATGTTTAATCATTTAGAAACTATTAAAAAGTGACTTGTTGTTTTGAATAGAATAATTTCGCACGTATGGTCAAAATTAAAAACGGATAATTAATAACCATTCGGTAACTTTGTAGCTATTAATTTGGTAATACGTAACTTTCATTACGTAATATGGAGATAAAAATGATACTCGACCAATTTATAAGCTTGAAAAAGCAATCTGAACATGCTTATTATAACTTGATACTTANGTAACTTTGTAGCTATTAATTTGGTAATACGTAACTTTCATTACGTAATATGGAGATAAAAATGATACTCGACCAATTTATAAGCTTGAAAAAGCAATCTGAACATGCTTATTATAACTTGATACTTATTTCCACCATTGTGTAAACTAAAAATATACATGTACGTACTTTAATAAAATATACACTATACACAGTGATAATTAATTGGTTAAGAATCTGGTTGGTCTCTTAACTTATTAGTGGTGGCAACTCGGCCCATCTACCCATGAGCTCCTCAAACTCGTGTAAGATCTCAGCTCGGCTCGTGAGCCGAGCCGACAAAGCCCACGAGTTTTTTTTTTAAAACTTTTTTCTTCATATTTTTTACGAGCCCACGAGCTCGACTCGTGGACTCGTGAACTTTAGGCTCGTGGGCCATGCCCATGAGCCATTCAGTCTTCGAGAGTTCGACGAGTAGAACCTTGCTCGGCTTGTCGGGCGAACCCCTGACTCGGCTCGAGCTCAAGCCGTCCATGGGCCTCTCGAAACGAGCCCAGCCGACGAACTACTGAGCCCTTTTGCCACTCCTACAACTTATAGACATGCTCACAAAAAAAATTATAATTTTCACTTCATAATTTCTCATTTTGTGTGTGCAGCAATGGAAAGAAAGTGAAAAAATATACAGTGCACGGTGCATGGTTTTCTTCCTCACGGATGAACATATTATCATTTGAATGTATTATCATAATCAAAATTCTCAATATTTTCATTATTCGGAGAAAAATAATCATACATAAAATAGCCTATTGTTGATGTTTCTTTTTCATTGAAGTAATCATGAACATACTTCATTATTCAAAGAAATGCCATCACATAAATCCAACCTAATGCGTGTTCACTTCAATGCGTACTTTATGATTCCTGAAAAATGAGTGTTCATAAAGTAATCATCCCATTGAATGCACTTTGGATCAAAATTAAACACTTCACTTCCTCTAGTTGCCGTTCGAAGATTTTCAGTAGTACTGTCATCGAAACTGCAAGTATAATGGAACGATATAATTGTATTTAGAAAGTTACACCATGATATAAGATAAATGATGAGCTCAAGATTTTAATGGAATGAGAAAAAAAAAAAAAAAGTATTGTTGTTTATCTAGAACAATGATCATTGTAAGTGTATGTGATAGTAGGGTCACAGTCAGATTGTTCAACGAAGAAAATCGCATTTCAGTGTCATTGAATGATATGACAATGAACTTATCATCACATAGACTGATAATGATCATTACTTTAGATGAATAAATTATTCAATAAAAAAAAATTTCTTCTTGAATTTTGTCAATTCACTCGTTGCTCAAGTTTAGCCTCTTTTCGTTTAGATGAAATTCAGATTTTTAGTAAATTTTGATAAAAATTAATGAAATATAAGACTGACAAAAGACGTGAATCCGTGTGATTTTAAACGAATTTGAAAAATATGAGTTTTAGAAAATGAGGACCAACTTGAACTTAATACTTGGAAAAGAGAACAATTACTTCTAGTTTGTATACAATATCCAAATTTGAGCAACAAGTGCTGACCAACTTATATAGAAATAAATTAATCGAACAAAATGTAGATACGTACATTCCTTGAAAGAACAAGTACGGTTTGTAGAGTTCTGCTAAACGTATAGAATGATTGATTCTTCGTCTTGCATTGACATGTAAATTTTCCAAATGATTGCAAAGTATCATGTTCGCCAACTTCAACATCTGTGAGGCACCAAAAAAACAGAAAATAATAATAAAAATACTAAGTTATCTACGACATTATTATAATTACACTACTCTTAAAAATTCGACTCACGCCCATTCTTGAATGAAAAACATGAGTCATATATTTATGTCCTTAAAATTCCATCTCTAAAATCTGTCAATAATACAAAACTGATTTAAATTAATTCAGAAATATCAGACTAAACACATTTTCAGTGCAGTTTGAAAATAGAAAATCAAATGCTATTTTAAATAATAAAAATAGTGACCGGATTTTCATCAAGTCTTTATATATATATATATACACATATATATACTAGAAGGTAAAGCCAAGTAATTATCAAATTTTGATTTATTGGAAAAGATTAGTAAACTAACCTGTATAAATGGCAAGTAACGGATTGCAATATATCTGTGAAAGCTTGCCATGGTTTCCAATATTTTGGCTTCCTCTACTTTGATAGGCTTCCCTTCCGAATCAAGCAAAGGATTTTTAGTTAAATAACGATACATAAGCCACTTCATGTCTGCATATTTTAGTGGATTTCTTCGTGATGAACCAATATGATAAATTAACCTATCAGATGGTTGATTTGTATGCGTAGCCATTGCTACAAGCATAGAATTCACCACCATATCACCAGGTATCTGCAAAGTTTCAAAATCAAAATGTGCAACACAAAGAAAGAAATCAATAATAATTGATGAAAAGATATAAATGTGAAGATTGCTTATGCATATATACTATCAGCTTACCATGTCAAGTATTGAGTCGGGATCTCCAACGAAGAATTTTATCTTTCCTTTGCCATAACCAACGAAGATGCTGTCGAGAGTTCTGATTTTGGCAATTTGTTAATCGATTTTAAGTTAGTAATTCGAAAATACACAACTAATTAATCATGCCATTTAGCTTTAGATTTGCAGGCTTAGGGGCCATTTGGCAGGGTTCTACATTTATTTCTCTTGTAGAAGAGCTTCATGAGAAAACTGAATTAGATCAACATCATCTAAAAGCCCTTCTAACCAAATAAAGTACTTTTAAAAAATCATTCAAACTTGTTCAAAAGCAACTCGTTAGTTTTAGGAACATCCTTTGACTTTTCAAAAGCAGTACTAAGCGGGCCCTTAATAACCTTCAAAAACATCGTTTCCATGTGAACATCCTACCTTATACTTTCGGTCCAACCGGAGAAGGGCTCTTTATAAGTACTTGTTATAATTGTTGGGCGTACGATGATGAGCTTAACATTTTCCTTCAGCTTCTCCAAAAGCATTTCCCCCATAGCCTTTGTAAACACGTACGTGTTTGGCCATCCATGCAGCTTTGCTCTGTTAGATATTTTTCATTGCTCATTACAACATATAAATTTGTACACTTTTTCTTTTATTACTTGCTAGCAAATATAAGAAGTAAACAGAAATTGTTGGAGCTTGGATCAAATAATTAAAAGTGTTAGTCAATTAACCTTTCAATTCCCAAATTTCTCATAACTGATTTGATCTTTAGTTCTGTTGCATTTTGAGCTTCAAGTCCTCTTAACCTTTCTTCCACTATCTTTTTTTCTGTGTTGATGTCTAAGTAGGGGACTTCAGCTCCATCAAGTGTTTCGCCCATACGAAATGGTTTTTCCGGCACGATCCCTACACTCGAGCCATGCACATAAGCTGTAAAAAAACACGGAGATAGATTTACTTATGATCAATTTCCACATGATCGATTGGTAAACTAAATTTAAATTTTTGGAAGTGAAAAGACTTTTTTTTTGTTAGTTACCTGTGGATACATGGACAAACATATCTATTTTTGAACAGTTTCTGGCGAACTTCTTGACATGCATTGCTCCTAAAGCATTGATCCCCATTGCAACATCGTATCTATGAAAAATACAGATTATTTTTACCCACTAATATTATAGCTACAAGTGTAGATAGAATATATTGTATACAATATGGGAATTGTTGAAAAATAAATGGACCATAGTCCAATACTCCAATTAATATATTACCTTTCATCAAATCTTGTTGTTGCGGCTGAGTTGACGATAATATCTACTTCTTGTGAAATCTCATCTCTCAATTTTGAGTCATAGATGCCTAAGTTCTCATAAGAAACATCACCACAAACTGGAATAACTTTCGATAGTAGAAAATGATTGAAGTCTGCACCATATTTCTCCTTCAGAATTTCAAACAATTCAGTATTAAGCACCTGGAACATAATCAGTTTTAGTGAGTCAAGTATGCAGATAAGGGGCGGACCCTTAATGTTTGACATTGGAAAAAAAAAACACATAATTTTAGACCCCAATTTTTAATCCAAACCCAACAAAGTAAATCTAATTTGAAATTATTGTTTATGTAATTTTGTCTCGTTTCCACTAAATCATAATCCGGGTCAGCCCTGATGCAGATAAATAGTATTTTTTTAAAGCAAGTAGAAAATTTTATGAATCTAATCAGAAAAATTCTAGGCGCCGTGTTTTTGGCTCGGTGCTTGAGCCTGTCACGATAGCAGGGCTCATCTGATCATGTTAACAATAGTTTACATCAAACCGTACACATTTAATTATTTCAGCATGGACCCCAACTTGTGTATTAAAATTGGAAATGAAAGTACACGTGTGAGCATGCAAAAGAAATATACGTTCAAGGGGGACAGATCACTTTTAGGTTATCATTATATCAAATATTTGTTAGTAATTAACTAATAGTAATGCTTGAAGACTTGAAAGATCCTCAACCGCTAAACAGCTGACCAAGTCCAGAGTTTTCACGTCAACTTTATCAATGGCCGTTTCGACGTGATTTTTTAAAAAGTGAAAAGCTGTTCTTGTACTAAGAAGCTGCTCTTTGAACCTATTTATAAGTATTTTATTCTATCATAAGAGTTTTTAGAGAAAACTTTCGAAGTAGCTTTGCCAATGAGCCCTAAGAAGAGTAGTCTAAGCCCATTATTATTTTCATATTCAAGCGACGTGTGATTTTATCCTTAACATCAATCATACCATTTTCAACGAATATGCATCGTGAGCCCTAAATTAGATGATCAATCATGCTACATGAACATGCTCAATGACAGACTCAAAAACAGAAGGAATACGTGTCCATACATAATTGGACAGTTTGAGAAATAGAAACATCCACACATATACTGTCAAATCAGTCTGTTTGTACTGATAAGTGGCTTTATTCTTAAATGCTTCCTTCATGACCTATGTAATGACTGGGTGCGTGGCAATAGTGTAGCACATGGATTATATATATAGCTTCACAAGTGTATACCTCTTCATGTAAGCGTTTTTCAGCAGATCTCTTATCCACTGCTCTAATAAGAAGAAACAACTTTTTGATTTTGGGTTGAACTCTAATTACTTTCTCCAAGAAAACTGCATGCAATTAGAAAAGTATTAGAAAGTTGTAACCATATAATCTAGTGCTTGTATATTTTTTTCACAAGGGAGAGAGAAGTCGAGATCTCCTCTTCAACTTATTGTCCACCAATGATTCATCGACACATCAATTTACACATATTTTTAAGCACAGGTGTGGGGGAGAAAAAAGTTGAATATGTTAATTTAAAGTGATACGTCAATAAATCATTCGATGGACAGTAAGATCTCAACTTGGGGGAGGGAGGGAGGGAGAGAGAGAGAGAGAGAGAGAGAACCTTTTGCTAAAAATCCTGTGGCTCCAGTGATGAGAATCGTCTTTCCTTCAAAATATTGAAGAATTTTACTCTCTTCCATTGTAAGAATGCAAAAGAACTGTAACAACTTGATATCAATGAGTAGTATTGCAGTACCTTACTTTGTCAAGATGATGGTATATATAGAATTATAGATATAATAATTTAATCCTCGAGTCAATTTCATGTTGGCGGAAAATTCTCGTTTCTTTATGAAAAAGTCAATAATGTAAACTTATGAGCTTACTAATAAATTAAAGTATCAAGAAAGGACAGCTTGGCTCTTGGCTTGGTCACCCTTTCTTTGTTTTTTTCTTTTTCTTTTTTCTTCTATAGTAGTCGATTTGCCTAAAATCTTATTTTTGACGTAGATAAAATTTGCAAGCAAAACGGTGCGGTGCAGTATCAGGATTACTTGTCGGTTCAAATAATTGACTTTTTTTTTTTAAAAAAAAATTATATATGTTGCAACAAAATTAAACTTGAAAGTGAAAGTAGATGGGTTGTATTCATGTTTGGTCACCCAACTTACATGCTTTTTTTTCCCCTTATCACTTAAAAACACTTTGTGTGGCCCCAACTCACAGGCTAAATGTTTCTATGGTCACCTAACTTTTTCTTTCATCATGATTCACAAACCAATGCTTGTTAATATGCTTAAGTTTTGACATTGAGATTGAAATATTGTCAAATTATCTTCGTGTTGAACATCCTTTGTTGAACGTCGTGGTTATCGAGCTTTGCTTGGTATGCATCGATTTTGAGGCCAAATTCAGTTGTTTTCCCTTCTGAATCCTCAATTTTAATTATTTTTTTGCCCTTTTTTTTGTAATATTTCGATTACCTTTTTAACATAGAATATGAGCTCTGTTTGAGCCAGTTTTTTAGGATATTATTTTTTTAATTACGATTTTCTTTTGGTATGAATATTGAGATTTTGCTATTTTTGATAAAATTTCGATAATTTTGATTTTTGAGTTATATAACCCAGTTTGTGGGTTATTTTCGCATATTGAATGAATAATAAAGATTTTCTCGTTTCCTTGGTGGTTTTTATTGCGTTCTTCTATGTTAAATTATCTGTTGAATTTTAGCATGCAGAATAATCACTATTATGCCTGGTGTCAGAATGCTAACCGACTAATAGGGTGAATTTTTATAAATTCGGATGATTAATACGATCAAAAGAATTAAGTTGATGACTATTAAGTTGGATCACCAAATAAATTTTTATCCTAAAAATAATTTGTGTCAAAATTATTGCACGGCCATTGAACTTTCATATTTCGTAGTTGCTTCTCATTCTTCATTAAAAAGATTAATTTTTTCAAATAATTATTGATCTCAATTTAGATTTTCGATCATTAACCATTTAAAACAATATGTTGTAGGTTTATGATGTTGCAAACCATACACGTGTCTTTGTCATCGAAATTGCATGCTAATATCCAAATGGTCACTGAACTTTCATATTTGCTTCTTCTTATTGAATTTTAAAATCACTGAATCCCATCCGTCCTTGAGACGTTGAAAAAAAAAATTTAACGTTCAATCTCTCTCTCTCTCTCTCT